>JACYFF010031956.1:104371146-104471443 GCA_017589665.1 Selenicereus undatus | reverse complement strand
TATATATATATATATATATATATATATATGTATATATATACATATATATGTATATAGATATATATGTATGTATGTATACATATATATATATAACGGGTGACGGGTCGGGTGACGGATCGGGTGGACCATCACCTGAATCCGACCCGTTTAATTCACCCGTTTAGTCGGGTTTCACCCGATTTTTCGGGTTGGATAAATTGAGTATCCATCGAATTCGAGTGAAATTGTTAGGTCTAAATAGTCTATTTCTAGCCACTATTAACCGATAAACACTAATTTTAATAGTTGAAATGAACATAGCCTTACAAAGGAGGAAATGAAAAGGTTCAGGTCAAATACAGCCACAAACCAAGATAAAACCATGCTGTGTCGAAATCATGAAAATACAAATTTGCATGCATAGGACACCAAGGAATCATTAAGGAAAAGGGTTGCTGCAAATTTTATTGTTGCCTAATTGGCAACAAAGAAAAGCAAACTAAAAAAGAAGATTTTGATACGATTTGGTACCCCCTCTTTTTCTTGTTTTTTGCTTTTTTGGTTGGAGGGGGGTCTTTGGATCACAAGCCGATTGTGCTTCAACAGTGAAAGTGTGAAACCAAATATTGAGGCCCACATGTAGTAGGTCTCTGTTCTACAGAGATGCAACAAGCAAGGAGTTGGACACTATTGCAACTTCAGCCCATATCACCACAATTTGAGGGCCTGGATGTGGGCCTGTAAAGTCCAGGGTCTTTGTTGATCCTTTGAACTTAAATTTTGATGCTACTGGAGCACTGGAATCTTAAATTAATATTCTAAAATTGGATTATAGCTTCATAATGTGGGTTTAGCTCCTACGAAAGTCTACGAAATTAGGGGGCTAATCTACACAAGGTTCTTAAGCCACGATGAATCAAGCTATAAACTTACAAATCCACCAAGTACCAACCTAGCTCCACTTGTTTAGTTAGATGGATCGAGACAACCTACGATGGCTTGCCTAGCTTAGCTAGATTGGAGCCGAGCCCCAGTCAAGCTAGGCTTAATCAATTTGCTTGCTTGACCGCCATCACTGTCAAGTAGGGGTGAGCAGTTCCGAATACCGGCCTAAAGAATCAAGAAGCAAAATTGGAACTATTCAATCCGATTCTTAACTTTTGGGAACCGGTATGGGAACCTTAGATAACGGTTCTAATTCCAGGGTACTTGTCGTGTCTAATATTAAAATTGTAGCATCTAATATATTAAATTTTTTAAACAATTTTGGAGTAGGAGAGGGGGTGTTTGATGCTTTGCTACCTTTAAAGTTAATTTGCTAAATTTGTATTTTTTATCTTAATTACTCAAAAAATAGTATGATTCATCCTTCAATCGGTAGCAGAAAATTAATTGATATTGCCCTAAATTCAATATTTGAAAAGTCATTTTTAGAGGGGAAAAAAATTAAAAAGAAAAGCAAAAGAAAAGGGTTTAAAAAATCAAAAAAATATTCATTTTTCTCTCTAAAGTTCTGGTTACTGAAATTTTTTCGAGAATTGGAATCGGAATCAACTGGACCAATTCCTCCATTTCAAGAACCCCAATCGGAAACGTTTGATTGGTTCCGAATACGTTCCAGGACACCCGTGAACCTTGCTTACTCCTACTGTCAAGAGGTCAATCAAAGGCCTGACATTTTGGCACCGTATGGAGCCCCTTTCATGGTTTCTTGAGGTGAGGTTGTACAGCAAGGACCATGCACGTGTTTGCGTATGATAGTCCTTGGACCACTCATTTGTCGTTTATCGCCTTGAAATTTCATTGTCAAAGATAAAAAGTAGCGACGAGATGACACCTTTGGCTTCATTATGTACTTGAAATCAAAATGATTGCCACAGAAATTTCATAATTACATAGCTAATTTAAGCTAAGCAGGAAAAACCTGCTTGCTTTTGGATCACAATGAAGCCTGCCAATATACATGATAAAGACCAGAGGCCTGCATAATATTTTTAGCAGAAATTACTAATTAAAAACAAACATATGACCACCGCAAAACCTAAGGTTGATTTTGGGTGCTGCCTTCTTTTAATATAGAGCATGATAACAAACATATACAAACATAGTAGCCTTCAGATCACATCTCTTTATTGCCAGAGCCTTGTACAAGGCAGTGGCTATGGATGTCATCTGAGTCTCTACTTGTACTCGAGAATCATGTTGTTCTCAGGAGCCAAACCGACACAAGCTCTCAGTATGTTCTCGAGCATTGCCCTCTGCTTTGACAGTGCATTAACCACCGGAGTGCCTGGTGGAACCTGTCATTTAAAAAAGAAAAAAGAAAAAGGCTGTTTAGTATAGTTCTCAGCTAGGAAAATGGATGAGGAGGAATAGAGGAGAGCTTACAAGAGGGGCTTTGGTGAGGTAACTCAGGATGGTAGCGACTGGGTGGAAGGAGTGGAACTTCTCCTGAAAAATGAACATACCCACAAACAAATTATACAATTTGAAGTTGACTCAATGAAAGATTTCACAAGTGCATCTGGTCGAGTCAAAGAAGAGAAATGGGATAATAGTCACAATACCTCGCCCTCAGCCTTGAGCTGGATACGGGTGCTGAGCTCTGCGAGAAGGACCAAGTCGAGGATGATGGGGGCAGCCAACAGGGAGTCCTCGCAGGTGTTGTGCATTACAATGGTGTTCTCTCCTCCCATGAATATCTCGGAAGTGTACTCATCCATGGCTCTCTTGCTGTCTCCCACGTATGGCACATACTGTTGCATCAATAACAGTAACATGAGTTGCACTGAATTCCCCTTTGTCAGATCAGAAAATTACAGAACACAATTAACATAACCCATATTTCTTTGAGGGAGGAAATGACTGCACCTTGATGACCACAACATGATCAGGGTGTTCACCAGGCTCATAGAGGATGCCGTTGCTAGCAACCATGTCATCCACGACATTGCTCTTTGATATCTCCTTGGACCTGAAAGTTTGAGGCGCTGACAGGTTCATACCATCGTTGTTCCCCAAATGGTTGTAGCTCACTATCGATGTTGGCTGCCCATTGCATTTCATTTTTGTAATTAGCACTGAAGTCTACTTAATTAAAAGTAATTGTATGCACACTGTAGGAGTAATAGGTGTTAAGACTAATAACCTTAATACCGGCCCCAACAAGGAAGTCAACAAGCACAGATTTCATCTTGGTCTGACCACTCTTGAAGTCATCACCTCCAATCAAACAGTTTCTTTTGATGGCTAGGTCAATGAGCCCTGGCACAAAAGTGTTCTGAGGGCTCCCATTGATGAAGGGAACATTTTCAAGAACACAGGCCAAGGCATAGAGTGTAGAGGGAGAAATCTCGGACTCATTCCTCTCCAAAGCTGCCAGAAAGTTGTCCATGGTGTCGTTGAGCCCTGCCACCACATTGCTGTACCTCTCGGTGTTCCCTGTCCACAGCACCACCACCTTGTCCACCTCATTCTTCGCCTTGAACTCCCTTCAAGTTTCCACACATCAAAAACCCAAACGTCAATTATGATTGATTACATTTCTTTTTGACAGTAAAGATGAAGATGATTAAGTAATGTTGAGTAGCAATGAAGATACCTAATGTCCTTGATGACTTGCTCAACTTGTTCCTTCTTGGTGCCCTTAATGATGTTGTTGGCCCTGGAATCTTGATTAGCAGCGATGAAATCAGCTTCGTAGATTCCAGGGAGGGGGACCATGTGCTCCATGTAGGGCCTCAATTGCTTTTGGAGATCAATGTCAAGGACCTTAGCCCTGGCCATTGCATCTGCCAGGTTCATGTTGCTTATGTCCCACCCCCCCAAACACTATGTCATCTGGGTTCACCTGTTCCAAACCCATTTTCATTTCATTTCATACACATTCCTCATCTCAATAACAATAATGACAGTTACAATGGCTTAGCAAATCCGCAGATCAAAACCGGCCCAACTATTTGCACTGTAGGGTCAGTTAGCCGGAGCCAACACCAGCTAACACAGCTCCAAATGGCTCTTCAAGTAGGCAGACTAAGCTAAGCTTAGTGCAAAGTAGTGCAGTGGTCATCATTATGTTTATTAACCGTAAGTTATTATGAGCTATTATTTGTGAAACTAATTCTTCTTGTGTTATAGAAGTATATTGCATATATCTTGATACCTCAACAAGCGTTCTAAGTGAAAGATAAGATTCACGTCAAACGGTAATTTTGCCATCGTAGAAATTAATAAACTTAATTAAACAAATAGTAATTAGGAAAGCTAAGCATGGGGTTATAGCTAGAAACAACATACCATGGGAAGCAGGCTCTTGAAAGGAGCGTAGATCTCCTCCCCATTGAAAGAACCGACCCGGATTGATGATGCCTGGGTCAGGGACCCAAAGTAGTTGGCTTGCTGAATCTTGTCCTTGGTTGCCCAAGATAATCCCCTGCTCCCCAATTCCCCACATTTCAGAATCCACACACACATGTATGAAATATGTCAACATTTAGATCATCAACAATAACAATACAAGAAGAAGAAGAAGAAGAAGTCAACAACTCCTAATGTGAGTCCCATTTACTTAAGAACTGGAGAGATTCAGATATAAACAGTCTTATCTTTGCAAGTATCATCAACAATAATAATATATTAATTAATTCGACATTATGGTTCTCTACATTCAAATTTTAATACTTTTTTAACAATTTGACAAGTCAAATTAAATCCGAAAAAAACTAATTTTTAATTTTGAAAAATGAGAGATTCAATGCTAAAGGTGTAACCATGTCAGACGTTTATTCTAGTCCAAAACTCCAAACAACATGGACTCAATCATGACAGAAGTATAAGTAAAATTAACGGTAAATAGATTATGATATACTCCTAACATGCAACAAAAATAAGCCATAGAAAGAAATTAAATCTTAAGCAGAAACTTGCTCGCGGTTAGCAATAACAGCACCAGTGAGGGTGGAACCATTGTTCCCACCCCAACCCACCAGCATCACCCTGCACCAAAAAACATATTTTCATCACAAACTAACATTTACAGTATTTTGAAGAATGTTGTTCATACATAATAGTAAATAAAACGGGGGAAAAAAAGTAAATAGGTACGTACCCAAGTTTGGGGACGTGAATGTTGGTCTTAAACTCATACTGAACAGTCTTAGGTTTAACGACCCACTGATATCTAGCACCTTTGCGGTTCTCATGGACCAACTCAGTGGTCTCATAGTTATACACAGAATGAATCTCACTGTCTGTGTACTTGACGTTGGGACTCTCTACCTTGAAACTTTCTACGAACATTTTCTTTCTCTTTTTTTTTTTTACTTTGATTTAGACCGGCAAACTCAAGCGAGCCGTAAACTAACCCAAGGTCTCTGTGGCTCTTGCTTTCTCTCTCTCCCTCTCTCTCTCCTCTAATCACCGCTAGCAATTGAAGAGAAGTGAGATGGCAGTGTGCCCTTTCTACTGCCCCTCTTGCCTTGTATTTATAGACGCCAACTTCTGTTTTTTATTGGAGGACACTTGGCGATCATTGAGTGGCTCTGATTGTGAACTTTTTTTCACTTTTATCCCTTTTCTTTGAATATAAAAAAAAATGGAAGAGAAGGGATAGAAGATGACCGAATTAAGTGTTTTTCTGTTGTTTTTTTATTTTAAGGATAACCAATCTAATTTCTTTTTTTGTAAAAAAAAAAAATACTGAAACTTGATGTTACCTTGTGAATGTAAATTATAAAATTATGTGGTTGTCAACTCACATAGTTAATAAATTATTTAAAAATTTTGAATTCAAATCTTCTGTATATTAATTTTGGTACGCCATATACATTGAAAAAAACATAAAATTACATCAGTGTATATTCCTTAAGTTCTTGATCTCACACTTTGTTAGCAAATTAGCCAAACAGAGAATAATTTAAATCACGTTAATGTAAATGCAAAATCAATCATCATAATCACATTTTTAAAGCGGAATCTGAATAATTTTTAATAGCTAGCTAATATATATATATATATATATATATATATATATATATATATATATATATATATATATATATAAAATAAAAGTGTAAATCACGGCATAAATTATGTACTATTAATCAAAAAAATAGAATGCTCACCTTTCTTCAGAAAGATATTCAGTCTCACTACTTCTTTTAGTTTTGTCATTTTGTACGTTTTTGTGTCACCGTGTGTTTTAGGAAGATTGAAAGTTGCAAGTTTCTGTGACCTTAACGCCTTACTATGAATTTTTTCACAAAATCCTTACATGCAATATTTCGTGGGTTGCAAAATTTTTTAGGCGAATACAGAAGTTTAATTTTAAGACACATTAATATTTTAAGTGTCCTACCTTAATTAAAATTAATATGTTAAATGATTTAAAATTATGACATTTTCAATCGCTCAACTTAATTACAAATTGTAGAACCTTACAATTCATCGGCTATGCTGAGTGACACATAATAACATTCTAATGTTGGATCAACTCTATTCATAAAGACATATCATGTACGTAATTTTTTAATTGTAAAAAACTATTGATAAAAAAAGGCAAGCGTAATTCTCCATACCTAATGGGATAATATAATAGTAAGGATTATATTTGATAAAAAAAAATTGTGATAAGAAAACAAATTATAACAGTATATGGCACAAATTGTCGAAAACAATAAAAAAAGCACAACCACTTGTCAAAACGGCAAATTATTATGTACACCCGGGAGCACGTACTTCCATATTATATATATCTTTTGGGGTGTATTTGTCATATAGGCTTATGTGTCACATGGGAGTACATACACTGAAGTGTATGATATAGGGTTTGGCACGTACTCTCGTTATCCATACATAAGAAATTGCCATCATATATTTATTTTCTTAGTATATATTTGATGATGTGGCTCGTGGGAGCATATGCTTCCAGGAGTATGATAGACGTATTGATAAAGTACCATTGTAATAGCACTCATCTACATCAAATGTGAAGCAGTAGACCATCCACAGGCTCCACGTACATATATTACTAAGATGGATACTCCCCAATTCCTCACTTTGCATGTTAAAATAAGTCGATTTATTTTGGATTCAAATTAGCACTCCAATTATTTCATAATAGAGCTGGTAATAGGTAAGGTCGGATCAGGTTTATATTTGTGTCGAACTTAAATGAGTTGAAAATTCCTCGATCTGAACATAACCTGTTTATTAAGCGGATTGAAAAACTTTGACATGTACCCATTTAATTTTTAAATGGGTTGACCCGTTTAACCTATTTAAGATAAACAATAGAGTTCAATCGCCTAATTAGCCATCTATGCATTTAACATTTTCAACTAATACAAAATTACATAGTGTTAAAAATTAAGTTTATATATTATATTAAATAATTATTGTCTAAAATTGTTGGAGTATGAAAAGTGGGTATTGTCCCACATTGATGAAATATAAATATATGAAAGTGGGTATTGTCCTACATTGATAAATTGAAGGGTTTGAGCATGTACATAAGCTTGTGAATTACTCCACCCACTGCCAATTGGTTTTGGGATGGAACCTCTCATGACTTGTATGCATTGCTCGGTGGATTAAGGCTTGATTTATGAGGAATTTAACATGATATCAGAGCAGGTGCTCGATCGTGAGCCACCGTCCCCATTTGATTAAAATTGTGTGCACGTGTTGGCCTTATTAGTAGCCCACATGTGAGGGGGCGTGTTAGAGTATGAAAATTGGGTATTGTCCCACATTGATGAAATATAAAGATATGAAAGTGGGTGTTGTCCCACATTGATAAATTGAAGGGTTTGAGCATGTATATAAGCTTATGAGTTACTCCACCCATTACCAATTGGTTTAGGGATGAAACCTCATTTGAACTTCTATACATGACTCGTTTGTTGAAAGCCCAATTAATATAAAAATTTAACAAAAACTCACTCGATTCATTATAATTCACATTTTTTTCAATTTTTGTATTCTTAATTATCTAATAAAAAGGTAAACAAATAAATAACGAAAGGGAAAATGAGTTGACTTGTGTAACCCATTTAATTAAACGGGTTAAATGTGTATTTTTTTCGTGTCATTAACAAAGAGAAAAATCTCAACTTAAACCTAACTCATTTAATTAAACGAGTTGAAAATTTACACCCAAACTTACTTAAATTTGTGTTAGTTTCAGATCGACAATCGTGTCCGGTCAGCTTTACCCAATTCTATTTCATATCCTAATTCTTCCACCAATTAAAAAAAAAACATTTCCATTAACAAAAAGAGGTTGGGGGGGGGGGGGAATTCAAAAAAAAAAGTGCCCCCCCCCATGTAGATGTCAATTCCTAAGTGTGAAATAAGGGCTGCCAACTCTGGGCGTGTAGTGTGGAAGGTTAGTAATGGACAAGATGCTTATTTTGGAAGGAAATGTATTGGGAAATCAATAAATCATGATGTTGAAATGAGGAAGAGAATGGGAAAATTCAAAATTGTATGTCACTATCCTTAATTTCTAAATTGTGACATAGCTGGATTCAAGACAAATTGTATCCACCCACCTATAATACATGTCTTAATGTATACATGTGCCAACGAGGCCTTAAATTACTGGCAGAAATTAAAATTACTGATAAAAATTGAAGCTTTAAGTGTAGAACAAAAAATTAAATTTAAATTTAAATTTCGTTGATATGTTTGAGTGTATTCATTCTAAACGTTTTGAAAAGCAAAATTTAAACAAATATCTTAAACTAGTGACCTTGGAAGCTGGACCCCCCTCCCAAACTATTAGGGGTGTTCATCGGTCCCAGACCGGATCGGTCTGAAGTGAAGACCAAATCGAGCCAAGCTAGGGACCGAGGACCGGACCGATCCAAATTCGGTCCAGATCGGACCGAACGGGAAAAAACCCATACCAGACCGAGACCGGACCGGATTTGGACCAAATCCCATTCTGATTGAAATGAAGAGCAAAATTTCCCGGGACCTAATATTGAAAAGTCTTGGTTGATTGACTTTCATAAATCATACCAATACATCTCCGTTTCTACTTCCCTTACTGCTTGATTGCAATCTGCTTCCCCCCCCCGGTGCTGATTTCAATCAAGTACCATGCATTACAACATTATGCACTAAAATCCCAAAGATTGATGGATATGTAGAGCCAAAAACGTCCCATAACAATTCAAATACTAAGAAAATATAAACATCCCATAGACAGACCAAATAACTCAATTTGCAGAAGTGAAGGAGAGTGAGAATACCGTGCGAGATCGGAGTTGCTGAGACTTTGGGGCTTGGGCGTTTGACTGCTGCGTGGATGGTCATCGGTCGAGATCGGAGTTGCTACAGGCAAGAGTCGTCGAGCCGAAGACTGGTCGTGCGAGACTAGAGAGAGAGTCGCTCCAGATCTAGAAAGTGGAGGGCGATGAAGATCTGGACAGTCGCTACAGGTAAGAGTTCGACTGTTTGAGGCCCGAGTGGGGAGTGGCGATGAAGATGAAGGGTTGAAGGCTGAAGGGAAGAAGGGGAACTGGCGGTGGCGACTGGCGATTGTGAAGAAGGGTAGTTGGTGGGGGTGGTGGCAATTTGTGAAGAGCCAGATAACAGGAGAAAAAGTGAAGAAGAACTAAGAACTGAAGAAGGGCGCAGAAAGGGGCAAAGGGCAAACGGGAAACCTGAAACCTAGATCTAAACCTCATCGGCTCACAGCTCACCTTTAATATTGAACTGGTCCACCGATCCTTTGGTCTAGACCGGGACCGGACCGAAGACCGAAAATGAAAATTTGCAGGACCGAGGACCGGATCGAATGGCTTCGGTCCGGTCCGGACCGGTTTTCGGGTCGGTCCGATCTCAGACCGAATAATGAACAGCCTTACAAACTATGCTTATACTAAAGGTCTGTTCTTTTCGTTGGTAAACTAGGATTAGTGAATGGTGAAATTGGTTGAGGTAGGTTGAAGTTGATATTTTTTTGTTGAAGTAGGTTGAAATGGGTTGAAGTGGGTTGAAGCGGGTTGAAATTGGTATATCTTTTGAAGTTGGTTAAAATAGTGAAAATAAAATTTTGAAGAAGGTGTTGAAGTGGGTTGAAGTTGATATTTTTCATTGAAATTGGTTAAAGTTGGTTAAACTGGGTTGAAATAGATTAAAGTTAGTAAATTGAAAAATATCAACGAAGAGAACAGGCCTAAGCACTTGGCATATGATGAGCTTCTATTCGTCCCATTTTTAGCCCTTATTTGACTCATTTTCTCATGCGTTTTCACGTTCGATCGTGCCAAGGAAGAGTCAAATCGGCCTCCTTTAGAGCACTTTTAACTCATATAATATCTTTCGATATTTTCAGGAACTCTAATGAAGAAACAAAAAGATGAACAACGTTTAGCAGAAAGGAGTGCCAAGAAGGCGAGAAAAGCATTGCATAGAATTCCACGGATCAAGCACGGACATCCCGGGGCAAAAAGCCAGACCGCACCATGCGAGCACGGCACAAAGGCCGGCTAGCCAAGTGGCACGACCGTGCCACGTGGCGACACCGTGCCACATGTGCGGTGTTTGGGTGATTTTGGCAGTGTTTTGGCACGGTGGCCCCGTGTCTCGAGGCACGACCGTGCCACCCCCGTTCCGCGTCGCGACTTAAATCTTCCTTTGGGGCTGTTTTAGGGGATATTCGTGCTCCATTCAGTTTTCTTTCCACAAACGTTTTCTTAGGTGATTTTTAGGTTTCACTAGATAGTTTTATTCTCCATACTTTTGAATTCGCTATTGGATTGAAGTTCGTTCTACTGTTAATTCATGCGATTAATTCAAGGTTCTTAATTCTCTCTCTACTCTTGTTCTTGATTATTTTGAGGTTTGCAATGGTTATGGAATTGAATGTCATGGTTGTTGTTAGAAACATGATTGTAGGCTAAATCCTTCAACTTAGGTTGGGATTGACGCCGAATATGTTTAGTTGAATCTTATACTGGCCCAATCCCTGCTCCCCATTTGTTTTGCGATTATGAATTCTACCATGCACGCCACATGCTTGATGAAATGCTCGAAATGACATTCATCCTTTTTATTGGGGTTTAGGGGAGTGTTGAGAGATGAAACCTTTACATAGTGCGCCTTAGTAGACAACTAGGGTTTTAACATGAAAATAGTTAAGATTCTAATTGGGATTTGAGATTGTGAATCTTGTAATCCTTCGACTTTTATTCCCATGAAAATAGGCGACTATGGTTCTAGGATTAGTCTTTGACCTTTGAGAGAGGGAGGAGATGAGCTTAATTGACAATCTATCCATTCGTGATGCATGTCTGAGAGATATTTGGTAGGGCTAGTAATTGATTCGCTAGCATAGTCGTGCTGTTAATTTCAACCTGAGTGCTTCCTATTCTGCTGTTTATTCCATCTTTTAGTCGTTATTGTTTCCTTTAGTTTAATTCCAAAAACCCAATTGTGATTGCCTAGCGAGTGGTCTAATTAGTTTTAGTAATTGGAATCAAGTTTCCTGTGGAATACGACCTGTACTTGCCATGTGCTAGTTACAACTACACCGTGTACTTGCGGTATATTTATAACTCAACAGCATATATGCAAGGTAATAGGTCAAAGCATGGGTACCAATTTGCTTAATTGATAAATTCTTTGGAAATGTTGCTAGAGATTTGATTTTGAATGTGACACGCATCGATCGTCTTACAACAAAAAAAAAATAAAAATTGAGGCAACAGGAGGGGATTTTAGAGAGAACAAACAAAAACAAGAAAAAATATTGATATGAATCATACAATATGTAATTTCGAGAGCATAATCCTAAGAGCATTCTTAGCCAGAGTTCCAGTTTTTGGAACTCTGGTCTGCCATGTTAGCAAAAGTTTCACAATTTTGGAACTTGTGTTTCATCACTTCTCCAATCTATAGAACTCAATTTTAATCATTCAAAAATATTTATCATGGACCCACCTCATAATACACAACCTATTTTTTTAATTATATAAAAATTATATATTACCTCAAAAAAAAGAATAACAAAAGAAATAATAAAAAAAATACAAAAGTTGACATGGGAGGGGGAACGCCAGTCCGTGGAACCACGCGTGCCCCTCCCCTTCCATACCTGGCTGCCAACTTTCACACCCATGCGTGCCACCATATCATCAGTTTGCTTACATTGCGTGAAACCGGCTGCTGATGCTCTAAAGGCTAAACCTTTAGTAGCATTTCTGACTCTCCTGTACTTCCATCCCAAAATGCTTCAAAGTGCTTCGCTGGAGGTAATAGTGACAGTGCAGTGGGGTATTATTCAAAAATGCCATTATGTGTATATGTAAAATTAACATTGAAGATAATACAGTATTATATATAACACCCCCATTCATAATTATTCATGACTTTACTTTTTTTGTGGAAAATTATACTCCTCTAAGTTTGCCTGTGATTATTGATATATATGAACATATTTTAGGATATTAAGTTGAGAGAGTGATGATGGGGAAGGAAATAAAGCAATAACATACTAATTGATTGTATTATGATCATTTATTCCCTCTCAACAATAGTCTTTTAACTCTTAGGTAATGGTATATGTCTTGCCGCAAGATACTCTTAATTGTCGTGTTTCTTCCTAAATTAACATGTTTTATAATTTAAAATCATCAATTTTTTGATGCATGATTACACTTAATTATGAATTACTAACCTTGAATATTTGCTTGCTATGCCGACAAAATAGTGAATGACACATTGAGTGGATTAACCCTATCCGCAAGAACATATGATATATGTGTTTTAGAAAAGTGGTAAATTATGGATAAAAAGATAATTTTATACAATTTATTAATTGTAATATAATTTCACTGTTTAATCATACATGTTTTTCAATTTAAAAACAACGTAATAAAATTTTTAAGTCAAAATAAGATACTTAAAAAGTATCTTGTAAAAAAATATTTATTATTTTATTAACTTTTAACACTTTAGGCCATGTTTGGCAAACAACTTTTTGAAGAGCTTTTTGGCTAAAAAGAGTTTTTTTGATCAAAATTAGCTTTTTGATTAAGTAAAAAAGTTAATTTGAGTGTTTGATAAAAGAGTTTTTTGGGTCCAAAAAGCTAATTTGAAAAAGCTAATTTTATGAGCTTTTTGAAAGAGCTTTTTGAAGAATTAGCTTTTTGTCTCACAACTTTGTTAGAAACAACTAATTTTACCAAACAGTTTTTCAACAAACAGTTAATTTAAATAGCTAATACAAATAATTAATTCAAATAGTTAACAGTTAATAACTAATACAAATAACTAGTATTTATTTGCCGAATAGAATCTTAGTCTTTAAAAGAAGGCAGAAGTGTCTGGAATAGGGATGGGAGTTGCACCCGAACCCGAAAAACCCGCCCCGAACCCGCCCCATTTATAGCGGGTATGGGTACGAAATTTTGGGAAAAAATGGGTATGGGGCGGGTATGGGGATTGCGTTTGAAAATGGGTATGGGTATGGATTCTTAAAACCCGTACCCGATTGTGTACCCGATTTGCTAGTAAAACGAGACCAAAATACGATAAAATTCAAAAATAAATATTTGGCATGAAACTCTAAGTGTATATTATTTATTTATGTAGAATTGAAAAATTAAGTTTTTTTACATTTTTAACTTTTATGAGTTTATCCGACATAAACTTTAGTAGCATCGCTTGAAATTGTCAATCAAACATACCGTGTATGCAAATATGGGTTGAATATGGGTGACATTTTGCGCACTCTACATATACCCGAATAAAACCCGTAAACCCGAAAAACCCGATGGGTATGGGTATGGGTACAACCATCCAAAACCCGATGGGTGTGGGTATGGGTATGGGTATGACTTTTGAAAATGGGTATGGGTGCGGGTATAGTTCAACCCGCCCCGAACCCGCCTCACGTCCATCCCTAGTCTGGAAGTGACGTTTTATTCATAACCCTTCCTTTTCTCTTAGTAGGCCCTGCTTCACGTGGGTAATCCGTAATCTCATAAAAATGGCACGACACTAAATACAAGATCTTCTAATAACATGCCATCAAATATAACTTTTGACATTGACGTAGTCATAGTCAAATTGAGTAGTGGACCATGTAAGAGGGCCCCCTGTCCCCTTAAGGATGTATTTTTTTTAATAAGAAAAAGGAATAATATATTAATAGAAAGTCACATGACATATATAATAAATATTTCATAATAAAAATAATTTAAAATATCAAATTGAATTATTTTCTCCAGAAAGCTAATCGTAAATATACCGTCAATCGACTCTAAACTTGTAGCAGTATTGTTGCTACCAATCGCATTATTTGATGTTAATCCATCTTTTTCGAATATCGGCGAGTTATCGTATAATTTCATGGAGCAGATGTCCAATTGACATTTTAGATTGAGCTTGAAAGGAAGATTTTCATAGTAGAACCACATGAAAGTTCATTCTTGACTCATTCTTTCATAAAAAATGTAGATCTAATACAATAATTTTCAAATTTTACTCGACAAGAAACTCAATCTAAATTTCTATATCTATGCTAAATTGCACAAAAACAATGACTCAAACTCACACTAACGGTGAGAACAACCTAACTCACATTAATGGTGAGAACAACCAAACTCACACTAATAGTGAGGAAAAATAAACAACCAAACTCTCACAAATTGGAGAGAAATTTCATCAAAAAGAGACAAAGATATTAGTAAATACCTTATAACTGACTAAAACTTCAAGATGTACGAAGATTGAAGTTTACCATCAATAATTATGATTGATGGCAGCCCCTTATTGAAGTAGATAAACGTTAAAATTTTTTGTGAGGAGGCTAGAGTTTTTCGAGAGAAGATGAATTGATATCTTCCAAAATTCTTAAGGAAGTTTTATGGAAGAGTAGTTCCAAAGAAACGTTATTAATTTTAATCCAAAAATCGATTTAAATTTTTGGCATAAATACTAGTTCTAGTTAAATCATGCATTGATGAAATATGAGAAGGTTGAACATGAACATGTTCTTGATAAAATTTCTAAGTTTTTTTAAAAAGTTGGTTACATTTGTTTTGGTTCAGGATAGAGTCTAGTGATTTCGTTGAGATTTTGATGGACAAAACGCGAGATCCATCATTGGCTCCGGATGGGCTTGCAAACAACCCAAGTGCAGGGATGGATCCCTAGCATCGATCCTCCAATGCCCGAGTAAACATGCAGAAGAGCCAACAGAAAGCCAGCATGTAATGGAGGGGGAATTCGAAGGACTGACAGAAGGAGAAAACTAGGAGAGATACTCCGTTGGGAGAAACATAAAATTTGTTACCATTTTTAATTATTTAATTTCTCCTCTCTTAAATCTGTCCCCCACCCTTTAAAAAAAAAACAAAAAAACCTTGCTGCTGTGGTGGTCCTGAATCCTGATGCAAGATTGGCTGCTTTTCATGTACAACCAACTGAAACGGTAAATTTTAGGTACACCTAAGAATATGTGCTCTCACATCCTATTGATATATATTTTTTTGAGTGTATTTAGCATATAATTTATTTTTTTAATATTTATTTACTGATGTGTTTTCAAGAATATATATGTACTCTCAGATGTACAATACACTTGAAAAAGTCGCTTTGGATTCCAACGACCATAAATGCAGCGAAAACCACCTTAGCCGTTGATGAGGTAAAAACAAGTCTCATGGGAGAATGATACAGCAAAAAGAAAGGAATCTTGCAAAAAAATACTACATCATAGATATATACCTCTCCTTTTCATCGTCTTCCATCCTGTCTCTTGTGGTGCAAAGAAAATAAACACAAACATTGATATGCACAGATTTTGAAAGCGAATTACTGGCGGCATATAACTAGTCGGACTGACTGATGTTAACCTTTCATCATGTATCAGTGAAGCTTTGAGTATGACATTGTAATTTGCAAATCATTTTTAATGTTTGCGTGAAGTATCCATCCTCGTTGAAAGTCTGAAGTTTTCAAAAATAATTTGATGGCCTCTTTTAATTTGTTTAATTTTTGGTACATCAAAGACGCAAAGATTCATATATATTAAGAGTAAAGCTCAAATTTTTAGTAACAATTTTTGAAAATTTTACTAATCGTAGTAGCCAACTCAGTAACACTCGCTTGATAACTTCTTTTATTTATTTACTTTTCTTTCTTTGTTTTTTTTTGGGTTAACATTGTGACATTGTATTTCTTTTTTCTTTTTGTTTTTCATATATTTCAAATTCTTCTGATTTCTTAAAAATATGTGGTTCTCCTTCTCAAATTAAGACTAATCAACAAGGAACCGTTGATGTTGATCAACATATGCATCAAATCAAATCACTCTCAAAAAAAAAAAAATCAGTCTAAAGGGGGGGAAGAGAAAGCCAAATTTGCTGCTTCTTACTCCATGGTCTCTGGTGCTCTGCATTTCCCTCAAACGGACATAGCCATGAGTGAAAGTTGGACAGAGACCCATAATAATAACAAGAAGAAGATAAATTTGATTTAGCAGAGGTCGATCACGAGATCCAAAGTAAAATAAATAGCAGCTGTATTCATAAATTCATTCAATTGAATCTATAAAAATTCATTTAATTTGACGATGACGAAACAGTAGCTATTCCCTGTTCTTTTTCTTGTTGGATTTGTTTTCACGCGTCCATAATTGCTGTATGGAATGGTGACTAGTTTTGTGTACAACGTGGTAGATTGGCAGTGTATTTGCATGAATGATTGATAATTAGTCACTTGGTGTGAATAACGTGCTGTTTGTTAGTAATGTTAATTATTAGGGTTTCGTCTATTTGTTGGTCATCTCGGATTTTCTAATCAAGGATACGTTGGTTATGTGTACCTTATTGTTTGCTCCGATATGATTTTATTTGATAAATTTTTAAAAATTTCTGAAGATCTTAATAAGGGAAAACTATCACAAATAAAGATTACATTGAAAAACAAAATAATTGGTAATTACTAGCACATAATTTTTTTTTTCAGTCTAAATTTTTTTTATAATTGATAATTATTATCACAAATAAAGATTACGTTGAAAACCAAAATATGTAAATTACATCGACTCTCTCACTTCATTCAACTCCTTCATACTTTTTCCCACTTCTTCCCACTAATTTCCCCCCTTCCCACACCACATAAAACAAACCACTCCTACCCACTCTCATCTACTCATTCCCTCTCTTTTTTATTTTCACCCATTTCACACTTACAATTTTTCAACGAAAAGAACAGGGCCTTAACACAAAATAAAAGAGAGTAAAAAGAAAGGCATGACAGTGGACGGTGGAAATGGTAGTGTCACGGGAGAGGCCAAGCCAAAATAAGTACTACTTCTTAAAAGGGCGACAAAAACAAAGCTATCGCTTGCGCAAGACCACGGGATGAATTATGTGGTGAGGACTGAGGGGTCAGCAAGGCTCTGCCCATTTCTCTCTTTCTGTTGCCTCTGGCTTTTGCCTTGCCAAACTAATGGCTCTTCCTGATCATCACTTCTGCTCTTCTTTCTGAATTGTGCCCCACTCCCCTTCACCACCATCACTAACACCAACCCTGCTACCCTACCTCCCCTTCTGTTTCCTTCCGAAATTCGATTCACCGGTTTTTAACGTATCTAATGCCTTTGTGATAAGACATTCGGCCACAGACGTCTTGAAATGCTAATAAATAACTATTGCATCATTTCAATTTACGTAAACAAATAAAATTTTAGCTCCTCTAAACACGTATTATAAGAGTATTTTTGTTAACTTATCGAAAGTAACAAATTTCTGGACACAAAATAGAGCACAATGTGTACGATAATTGACATGTACTGCTTTCTACGATTGATTATACAAAAAGTAAACATCATAGGCTAAATTTATAGAAGTAAAAACCAAAATCTTGGGAAGAGGAAAACAATGTCACAACCTGTAGGATGAATTACTGTCTATGGTCCTGTGGAGTGGGTTTCTCAAAGGAGTTCATGGGTACACTTTCAGTGATATGGAGCTATAAAGAAGAAAATGCATTTCAATTTTTTCTCAAGCAGAAGCACCTAATGTTGATTGAGTGGGGTCCATGCATCTTTGGTATGGTTTATTTAACGGGAAGGCTCCAGAATGATCTCCCACCATTCACGTGTAGACTGTAGAGGCCAAACCTTCCCGGGCCAGGTCGTCCTGCCTGAGGCGAATTCCCAACGGGCCATGTCGGGCCTCGCAATGGCCCAATTTCAACTCAACATCACCTCGGTCTAATGATGTATTCTTGTATTCGCAGGATCTGTTCTTTTCGTTGATAAATTTCAATTTATCAATTTTAACAAAAAAATTTCAACTTTAACCCACTTCAACAAAAAGACTACCAATTTCAATCCACTTCAATTAATCTCAACCAATTTTAAATATTTTCCAACCCATATTTCCCAACGAAAAGAACTGTATATTATTTCTTATATTTGCTGATCCAAATTTGATGAGTTTTTGTTGCCAATCATGCTGAGGTTTTCATATGTATTAGCTAACTAAATGAGAAGAAAAATTAAAAGAAGGGCTACATAATCTCAAACTCGATTTCCTAATCCAGTATCTTCTAATTTACACAACTTTTAGATCACTTAATATGCCCATACGTTTTTTTTTGGGGGGGGGGTGTTGTTTGAAGTTTCGTCTTTATCCCCCCATTTACTTTCAGGAGGCTAGCTAGGTAGTATTATGACTTCATGGCTTATAGGTTCTTTGGATGAATCATTTAACCTATCAAAAAATAAGTTTAATGACTTTTCAAATCAATTAGTACTTAATTCAAGGAAATAAACTAGTGTGATGATTTTACAAATATAATTATTCTTGGACATGTGATTTCACTAATCAGTTTGATGAATTTTTTTTTTTTTTTGTCTTTTTACTTTAACCCTTTTAACCTCAGGATTTATGGATTTAAACTTTTTACTAATAACAGGGAATTGCAACCTTACAATAGATCCATATGATCAAGGTTTTGAGCTACTAGAAAATTTTATTAGCAATGGCGAACTAATGGGGAAAAAAAATCTAAAAACTTCCCAGCCAATAAATATTGTGGTTGAGAAGGCCTAAGTACTATGGCTCCCCTTCTAAGTTTTCAAGCTAGTATGCAACTTTCTTATGTAGTGGTATTAACTAAGACACTACTTTCACTGTCATAGGGAGGATATATTGCGAGTGATATCAAATTCCCTTGACCTAGACTAGGTTGGAGCTTCGTGAAACACGAAGGAGACAGTAATATGGTAAGAAACTAAATGGTTTAGGTTAGCCTCATAAACACCTTCTAAAAGGCCTTGTGAGGACAACAGGTTTCAAAGATGCACTTGTATGCTAAAGCTAGTAAGTTCATCCCATTGATAAAAGGGTAGCTCAGAGTACAAGCATCCCGCATTCAAGCAGGGTTTAGCGAAGGGCCCTATTCCAAAGGGTGAATTGTAGGTAGCTTAACCTGACTTTATCAGTGGCTGATTTCAAGACTTGAACTTTAAATGCCAAGGGTTTATTGAACTTGATTGGATATTTCTGGTACACAATTAATAATTAGGTCATTCAACTTGATGGGTTTAGCTAGCTACCCGAGTTGGCAAAAGTTGTCGATTAAGTTGCACTTGCAGATCATTCCGGAAGACACCTTCGGTGCTAGTGGTGTAGATCAGTGAATACAGTGAAGGCTTTGCAGTTTCTCAGTTCTCATGTGGAGGATGCCAAGGAATTTTGTGAAGTGAAGTACGGCCGTTCTCGAGCCTCTTTAGTAAGCTACAGCAAACTTACAGGAGAAGGAATTCTCTGCCAAAACCTTGTGCAATTTGATTTTAGTTAACATTCCACCTGTTGTGGAGTAATTTGGGCCCTAATTCTCTGATAATATAAATCTCTACACATTAGGGAGAGTATTAGTTGTGGGTAATGGGCCATGCCTCATCTTGAATAGGACCACAAATAGGTCCAGTTGATAAAGGTCCTGTCAATAATGCAAAATAATTAATAGGGAAGGACAAGTTGGCCTATTGACGGTCATTTAACAACTTAGTACTTTTTAACTTATCTATCTATCATACTACTTTTTTTTACCGAAAAAAAGAAAAAAAATACATATTAGTGTACATGTTATAGTTGGTCAACTTTATTAGTAACAATTTATATATATTAGTTATTACTACATGAATGATTTTTTATGCATGTATGCTCAAATTTCAAAACAGGCCCAAAATGGGCCAACCCCAACCCATAATTATTCACATGAAAAGCTGACTTGATCAACTTTCGGAATAAGTTGACGTTGATATGGCATGACCCATTTTGCTAATGGACCGATTCTAATGCTATTCAATTACCCTGGCCCATAGCCTACCCTTAATACAGGCTGAACAATCCAACATTTGAAGAGTACTCTCACAACTCACAAGTTACAATTGCTTGAATTACAGTTATGTTTGTCCATCATGCAAGATTAGATATCTCCTATGGTAGTTAGTTGGACAGTTGCGCTTGGACACACAGTGGTCAAAATGCGAGTTAAATTTTAAAGAACAACTCATGCAGTGGTTTTCTAATAAGCAAGGCTTAATTATTTGGGCAGTGCATGTGAAAGCAGCATAGTTTGCCAACTTCAACATGGCTGTATCATCAACATGTTTTTCTCATTTTGTTTAATCTGCATGTGGTTGCACTTTGGCTCCTCAATTATATCTTGCTGCCCTATCAACTTCATGCCATACAATACAAATGCTGTTGTTGTTTTACATCTATCTGTTCATTGTTTTCTTAATTGCTATTAGTACTTATTAATTTATCATTTACTATCAGGGGCGTATATGGATTTGTACTGGCCCAATCCCCCACTCCAACAATGTTTATCTCCCAAGTCAATGTAGATAGGTACAGGGAAAAGAGACTAGTACCAGTGGCGAATCCAGAAATTAATTCAAGCGGGGTCGGGACTCAAACATAAATATGATTTGAAATTTGAAATTTAACAATAGTCATAAAACCGAAATTACAAAGTTAATACAATTACGGCAATTGTCCTCGACGAACCTTCATGTTTTGAAAGCGATACATGATATCATTATTTGATACTGTTTCGAAAAGATCATCCTCAAAATAAGTAATAACAGTATCATTTAAAAACCCATCTGATGTTCTGTTGCGTAAACTGGTCTTGATGATCTTCATCGCTGAGAATACCTTTTCAACAGTTGAAGTGGAAACTGGTAAAAGTAATGCCAACTTCACAAGTAGATATAGGCGAGGAAAGCTCAGATATATTTTTGTTTGAAGCAATTTCCTTGAAAGCTCACCAATTCCCCTCAAGTCGGAGAACCTCTCATCATCTTGTACATTGAAAAGTATCAAGTTCACAAGTAAGTGCCTCAATGCCCAACTCATCAAAATCATCTGGATACAATTGAGCCATTCGAAGTATTTTTCCTTACAAAACTGGAGAATGAATCTACTGGGTTCAAATAAGCTACACCGAGAAGCAACTCAGTGCTCGCTTCAGGAAAGCGACTATTTGACCCACCCACATGCATCTTAAATCTTTCTGTTTTATTCAAACTTCTAAATCATTTAGAAGTAAACGTTTCACCTCCAAAATGACTTGAACTTTCATGCTCATTCTTGAGCAAATAACAACACAAGCAAAAAGCCGCATTTTCTTTTATGCTATATTCTAACTAATTGCCATACATATCAAACCAAGACTCATTAAAATGACGATAATTTCTAGACATCAATCTTTGAGGAAAAGCATGATTTCGGGGTTGACAAGGGCCTTTTTGAATATAAGCTCTTCTTACCTCATCATACTCATTTGGATGATAACGTGAAATTGGTTTTCTTTCAGCTGACTAAAGAGCACTTGAATCAACTCGGCTTCTCCCGCAAGGCGAGGGATTAGTGTTTGCATCAAAATTTGAGGTTTGTGTTTGAGTGTTGTGTTCGCCGGTTTCTTGATTCAAAGAAGAATTTTTAGGTGCAGAAGTTGAAGGAAACGATTCGGTAGCCAATTTTTTGAAATATCTATGCATTTTTAACTGAACAAAAAAAGATTTAATTAGGCAAGTGAATGATATTCAATAATTATAACTAATCAGAACAGAATCGAATGAGTAAACAACACATACAATACAATTACAATTGACAAATGATTTATAGCTAATTTGATCAAATGATTTCAATAATGGAAACTAATCTAACTATGTAAATGAACTCATGGGCATATGACAACGAACTCAAATCAGTGAAATCACGGACACAAATCACAATCAATTATCGAACATCAAATTCCATTTTATGTCAAACAACAAACAACAAAGGGAAAACCGAAAACGAAAGGGAAGGGGAGTACTGAGACTTGAGTAAAAACCTTCAAAATTTCAAGTCTTCAATGTGAGTATGTGACGGGGGCTGCCGGCGAAGTGGCAAACGCTTCCGGTACCGGTGGTGGACGGCTCACGGCTAGGTGGGTCTGGGGTCTGGGCCGCGGCTAGGCGTCAGGCAGCAGCCAGCAAGGCGTGGCACTGACGGTGGTTGCTTTGCTCAGTTTGCTGGACAACCTCGAGTCTGGACTGGTTGACTGTCTGCGTTTGGCAGCGGTCAGGGTGGTGGACGGCTAGGAGGTGGGTCTGGGCGGCTGGGTGAGGGTGTGGTGGTTGGACTGGTTGCTCTATTTGAGCTGTGGGCTGTGGGCGAGTGAGTCGAATTAGGGGATGGGTTACACGGGCATCAGAGTGGCGGTGTTGGGCATTTAGTCCAAAACTTCGGCCCAAGAAAAAAAAAACAGCGAGAAGGAAGATTCGAACCTGGGATGCGTGAGGATGCTTTATCAAGTTCTACGCCTTCACTACCACTGAAGCAATCTTGTTTTACTACAACTAATCCTTCACAAATTATATATATGTTTTATTTCCATTTTTTAAACCTAACTAGCAGATTTTTTTTTTAAAAGCGGGGTCGGTTGACCCCACGTGATCCCACTATGGCTCCGCCCCTGACTAGTACAATGAAGACATTGGGTAGTCAGGTTCTATTTTTTAGCGGCTTATATCTTTCAGTGATTGTAAACGACTTATTTAAGATATATGTGTTGCTACGTTTGGTGCTCTATCTAAAAAAAAGGAGGATTTGAATTTTCTTCTAGGTAATCGACTTGTTGGATTGACATATAGAAAGGAAATACTTGAAATAGAATGATCATCCTTGAAAAATGGGCCTTTTCAATGCGATTAATTTTGCATCTGAATATTTTGGGTCTATTCTATTTTGCGTTTTAGATAGATAGATAGATACAAGGAGCTGTAAGGAGCTGTAAGGAGCTGCAAGGAGATGTAAGGAGCTGTAAGGAGATGTAAGAAGCTGTAAGAAGATGTAAGAAGCTGCAAGTAGATGTAAGCAGCTGTAAGAAGATGAAAGAAGCTGTAAGGGGCTGTAAGGAGCTGTAAGGATAGATATAAGGAGTTGTTGAATTGTAAAAGAGTTGTATAGTATAATTTGTTTTAGATGAAAAATAGTAATATTAAAATAATATACTTAAGAAGCTATATTTTGTATTTTTATTTTTTTATTATTATTTTATTTTTATTTTTTATTTTTACTTTTTTACTTTTTTTATTTCTTGTATTTTTTTTAATTTTGTAATTTTGTAATTTTTGTAATTTTATTATTTTATTTTTTATTTCTTTATTTCTTTATTTTTATTTCTTTTATTTTTTAATTATTATTTTTTATTTTTTAAAATTTTTAAAATTTGTTTTTATTTTTTAATTTTCTATTTTATAATTTTGTAATTTTTAATTTTAATTTTAATTTTAATTTCTTATTTTTTAATTTTTTAATTTTTAATTCATACGTTTTTAATTTTTTAATTTTTAATATTAAATTTTAATTTTAATTTTAATTTTAATTTTTTAATTTTTTAATTTTTTAATAAAAAATAAAAAATAAAACTAAAAATTTTGAAAATTTTAAAATTAAAAATTAAAAATTAAAAATAAAATTAAAAATTAAAAATTAAAAATAAAAAATTAAAAAATATAAAATTAAAAAATGAAAAATAAAAAATTAAAAACTAAAAACAAAAAATAAAAATAAAAAAATGAAAAAAAAATAAAAATAAAAGAATAAACAAAAAAATAAAAAATAAAAAATAAAAAAGTACAAAATTACAAAATTACAAAATTACAAAATAAAAATTAAAAAATTAAAAAATAAAAAATATTTAAAAAAATAAAAAATAGAAAAATAAAAAAATAAAAAAATAAAAACTAAAAAATAAAGAACAAAAAAATTTAAAATTTAAAATTTAAAATTAACAATTAAAAAATACAAAATAAAAAAATAAAAAATACAAAATAAATACAAAATAAATAAAATGAAGACGTAAGGAGATGTAAGAAGATGTAAGAAGATGTAAGGGGATACAAGAAGATGTAAGGAGGTGTAAGGAGATGTAAGAAGATGTAAGAAACTGTAAGGAGATGTAAGCTCTTAGCTAAATCTTAAAAAACGCGAAATAGAACAGAGGCTTTATTTTATTGAATAGTGAAATTAGATCACGTATAAATACATCAGAGTTGAATAAATTTTGAATACAATGGAGTTGAATAAGGTTAGTCTTAAGGGTAATGGTATGAGTTTTTATTAAAGCTACGTCTTATTTAATTTAAATTTTTAGATGGTTTAAAAAATCATTCTTTACTTGTGTAGAAAATAAGCAAATCACATTGCGACAATTTTTTCGCATAATTTTTTTCACACATTATAACAAAATACCTCCCTATTTACTAACTATGTAGAAAGATAAATACGAAAGATGAAGAAATTAAGGAATACATTATTCAATTTTTTAACCTTTAAAAGTACAAATTGAATGAGACTGTATTTTCTTGCTAAAAACTTATTAGTTTTATCTATAATTTTAGAGTATAATTGGTAATTACGTCGGTTAAAAAAAAGAAAAAAGAGTCAACTAATTAAGGGTGTGTTCGGTAAAATTAGCTGTTTTAGTAATGATTAGCTGTGTTTGCTAGCTGTTAGCGGTTTTACTAGCGATTAGCTGTAATCCACTAGTAGTTAGTGGTTAGCAGTTCAACTAGCGATTTAAAATAAGCGCATTTGGTAAATATAGCTGTTGAAATAGCAGATTTATATAAAATGATTAAAGAGGGCACAATAAATAAAGGTTTTTAGTAAATAAAAAAAAGAATTTTGTAATTTACAATGCAACCATTAGATAGAGGTTCTTAAAACTGCTTTTATTAACTTTTGAAAAACACTACATAAACCTTTTGTCACTACTTTACCAAATATTTTTAAGTAATGATCTATAATATTTTAACCACTATAAATCACTAACCTTTACTTTAATCTCTGTTACCGAACACACCCTCGAAAGGGCGAAGAATCATGGCGTGAAGGTGAAGCCAAATAAGCGAAGCCGTGGAAAAATATGCAGAGTATCGGCTGTCGGTGGAGCGCTGAAAGCTCAGGCTTCTCTGTTCACCCCCCTCAGCAGCATCATCAAGTGGGACCTCCTAACGATATCTTTAATAACCACGATTAACTTAAATTACTTTTAATCAAATTATTAATTAATTAATTAATCAATATTGAAAATGAACACAAAAACAGCTCAATATTACATTATTACACTCTTCTTACTACAAATTGCTACTACTAACCAAAAATACTCTGAACCTTACCTGGGGCCCAAATCCACGCCCCTTTCTCTCTCCTCTCTCTCTCTCTTCGACGGATTTATCATCCATCGATTCTTGATTGTCCCGTTGGCTGCTTCAATCTAATCGATCAAATTTGCTGAGAGGAAGAACAGCTGCGACCTCATTTTCTGAATCTCTCCCTAGGTCTGTCTTTTTCTTTCCTTTTCTACGGATGCTTTCTGCATTGAATTGACGTCGTCCGGGAAACTGAGGTGGTGAATTCTCCAAATTCTGTTAATTTTGTTTGCTCAGGTGCTAGTGTTGTTGCTCTGATTCACTGAATTTCTCATTCGGCAGTTTCTGTGATCTAATCAAGTATGGATCTTGAGCTTGTTAGTAGCTACTGATTAGTGTTGATGGATGTCTGAAGTGTATCTCAGTCTGCTCGATCTGTTCAGATTTGATTCAGTTGAATGGATTTTGTGTCTTGATTTGCATTCATGCAGAATTGAAACTTGCTTCCAATTGATTTTTTTGCCCCATTAGTGGGCTGGAAATCAGTGAAAAGAATGTCGAAGATCTGAAATTGATAGCAGTTAATAGTGTTTGCTGGAGTTAATGTGCAAGTATTTGCTTTTGATGCTGCTCTATGCAGGAGGCTGCGACGAATGTAACTGAATTGAAGATTGAACAACTGCAAGGGGAAGATAATTTAGACGTCGATCTTTTTGTGTTTGCTAAAGCCCTGTAATTAAAGATGGCGGCTGCAATTTCTTGGAGGTATTCTGCAATCAATGGCAATGGCCATGCTCCAAGTGATCCGGTAATTCTTTGTCTTTTGTTGATATGCTAACTTATGTAAATTTTGGATTGATTTTGTGGTTGTCAGCTCAGCTTTTGATATGCTAACTGATGGGAATTTTGGATTGTCGCTGTTGTTGCGTGGACATTTGACTTGGTGTTTGCCCACCCTCTCTCTGACTAGGTTACTAGGTTGGTCGCCCCCCCCCCCCCCCCGGCGCGGTGGAAAAAAAAAGCTTAGATGATACAATGTCAGTGTAGATGATAATCCAGAAGGCATCCAACATTATATGATGAAAAAAGGAAGATCTTAGAATGAATATGTAGTATATTTAGCGTGTGACTCAAGAATACAAGGACGAGTTTGTATTTCTTTAGTTGCTTTAGGTAAGGCAATTAACAAAACATTAAATATGGATTTTGGATGTAGCAACTAATTTGGAGCCAATTGGTCATGCTCCAAGACGAAGGACACCATAGTGTGGTGTGGATGATCGATCCTAAGGACTCCAAGTGTTGTGCCGTTGGCACTAGGTTGTTCATTGATAAAGCTACGTAAAAGGGACGAAGGGTGCCGAAAGACGTCATATGAAATTAAGACATTATGGTACATTGATAAGGGCAATGACATTGTTATGTTGGCAAGGGGTAACTACGATGAAACATTTGAATTGAAAAGGAAAGTTCATCCACCCTGCTGCAGATGCAGACCTGTGGCTTTGTTAACAATGACCTTTCCTCCTTCAGTCATTCATTGTTAACAATCATTTAGTCTCTTGAAACCGTCAATTTGTTCATCCTAATTGATCTATGGGTTACTCATTGGCTTGCTGGCTGTCTTTGCACTGTATGTACCCTCTTGCCAGCTACTAATGAATCTTACAACTTTTTTATTGCCAGGAAAGAAATGGTGATGTAAAACTCCAAGATTCAGAACCTCCGACTCCACAATCTGTTGCAAAGATATCTTTGAGGTCAGTTGCATTGTTTTCTATGCAATACACTTTCATGTGCATTTGGGTGTGTGTATAAAAGAGACTGCTGTGCATTGTAAGCTATTGACCAAGAAAAGGATGAAATAGAAGGCGTGCTGGGTGTTTGCCACCTCAATAGTGACGACGTGTCTGTGGACAAGCAGCATGTGATCTTACCTTTTGCCTGCGGCTCTTGATACTATGATTCCAGATATTTGAGTGAAATAGCTCTGTGCCATATGTGTTATTAAATCTCTTGCTACTATGTGTGCATATGGTCATGAATAATTTTTGAAAGCTAATCTCTACCCGTTTGAATAAACAGGGTAACCATGCATTCCCCCCCCCCCCCCCAAAAAAAAGAAGTATTTGTTATCATTTCTTTGTTTGAATGCAACTATAGCTTGTTCCCATGTAGTTTCTCCTGGAATTTTAAGTCACTCCTAATTGCGTCAATGCCTGACTGACATTAGCCATTATTAAACAGTAGTCGTTCTCCTGGCATTTTTTTCTTTTGGGAAGCATTTCTTTCAGGGTAACTCTAATACGAAAACTTCTGGAAGATATTTTTTTTTTTTTTTTTTGAAGTAGCAGTATTCAATTACTTGTGCATTTATTTGACGTGCAGAGATCGCACAAGCAGTATGGAGGATCCAGATGGCACATTAGCGAGTGTTGCCCAATGCATTGAGCAGTTGAGGCGTAGCTCTTCATCTGTTCAAGAGAAAGAGTATTCTCTGAAACAGCTGCTGGACCTTATTGAAACTCATGAGAATGCTTTGAGTGCTGTAGGGTCTCACTCACAGGCTGTTCCAGTGCTCGTTTCACTTTTGAGGTCAGGATCACTGACAGTCAAATTACAAGCTGCTGGTGTTTTAGGGTCTCTTTGTAAGGAGAATGAACTCCGGGTTAAAGTTCTGCTGGGGGGTTGCATTCCACCTCTCCTTGGTCTACTCAGGTCCAGCTCATCTGATGGTCAGATTGCAGCTGCAAAGGCTTTGTACGCAGTTTCCCAAGGTGATGCTAGGGATCATGTTGGTTCAAAAATTTTTTCTACCGAAGGAGTTGTACCAGTGCTTTGGGGACAGCTGGAGAAAGGGCTTGAGGCTGGTAATGTGGTTGATGAGCTACTAACAGGGGCTTTGAGAAACCTGTCTGGAAGCACAGAGGGATTTTGGCCAGCAACCGTCAAATCTGGAGGCGTGGATATACTTGTAAAATTGCTAAAAACTGGGCAGCCTGGCACGCAAGCAAATGTATGCTTTCTTCTTGCTTGCATGATCATGGAGGATGCATCTATTTGCACTACTGTTTTGGCTGGTGATGCAGTGAAACTGCTGCTTAAGTTATTGGGAGCTAGTAATGAAGCACCTGTCAGAGCAGAAGCTGCTGGTGCTCTTAAGTCTCTTTCTTCCCAGAGCAAAGAGGCAAGGAAAGAGATAACTAACAGTAATGGCATACCAGCTCTGATAAATGCTACAATTGCCCCTTCGAAAGAATTTATGCAGGGTGAGCACGCTCAAGCATTGCAGGAGAATGCAATGTGTGCTCTAGCAAACATATCTGGTGGACTGTCTTCTGTTATCTCAAGCCTTGGAAGAAGCCTTGAATCTTGCAGTTCACCCTCACAGATTGCTGACACATTAGGGGCTTTGGCTTCCGCTCTTATGATATATGATCATGAAGCTGAGTCTACTAGAGCCTCAGACCCTCACATTGTTGAGCAGACATTGATTAAACAGTTTAAGCCTCGATTACCATTACTGATTCAGGAGCGAACCATAGAGGCACTTGCTAGCTTGTACGGGAATTCTGTACTCTCAAAAAAGCTTGTAAATGCTGAAGCAAAGCGGTTGCTGGTTGGTTTGATCACAATGGCTACAAATGAAGCTCAGGATGAGCTGATAAAATCCCTTTTGAAGATTTGTGAGGATGAAGATAGTCTCTGGCATGCACTTCAAGGGCGTGATGGTGTTCAGCTACTAATATCACTTCTTGGATTGTCATCAGAGCAGCAACAGGAATGTGCTGTGGCATTGCTTTCACTTCTGTCAAACGAGAATGATGAGAGTAAATGGGCTATTACTGCAGCTGGTGGAATACCTCCTCTGGTCCAGATTCTTGAGACTGGGTCTTCAAAAGCCAAAGAAGACTCTGCGACTATTTTAGGAAACCTGTGTAATCACAGTGAAGATATTAGAGCATGTGTTGAAAGTGCTGATGCTGTGCCTGCTCTGCTGTGGTTACTTAAGAACGGAAGCTCAAATGGGAAAGAGATTGCAGCGAAAACACTGCATCATCTAATCCATAAATCAGATACTGCTACTATCAGCCAACTCACTGCCCTTTTAACTAGTGATCTTCCTGAATCTAAAATTCATGTTTTGGATGCATTGAAAAGTATGTTGTCTGTAGTACCCCTCAATGACATACTGCGGGAAGGTGGTGCAGCAAATGATGCAATGGAGACAATAATTAAAATACTACACTCTACAAAGGTGGAAACCCAAGCAAAATCCGCCTCCACTCTAGCTGGAATCTTTCAGCTGAGGAAAGACTTGCGTGAAAGCACAATTGCTGTTAAGAGCCTTTGGTCTGTCACAAAACTCCTGAATTCAGAATCGGAAAATATCATTGCAGCGGCCTCATCGTGCCTTGCTGCTATCTTTCTTTCTGTGAGAGAAAACCCTGATGTGGGTTCTATTGGAAGGGATGCTTTTCCTCGGCTAGTTACTCTGGCAAATTCTTCTGTTCTTGAAGTTGCCGAGCAGGCAACCTGTGCTGTAGCAAACCTTCTATTAGACAATGAAGTTTCAGAGAAAGCTTTACCTGAAGAGGTTATTCTACCTGCCACAAGGGTTTTGCGTGAGGGCATGATTTCTGGCAAGACTCATGCTGCTGCAGCTATTGCTCGTCTTCTGCATCAGCGCATAATTGATGATGCTCTAAGTGAGTGTGTGAATCGTGCTGGAACTGTGCTTTCATTAGTTTCTTTGTTGGAGTTAGCTAATGATGGGTCCCTTGCAAGATCTGAAGCTCTAGATGCACTTGCATATCTGTCAAGGTCAAGAGTTCCTAGCGGGAAAGGGAAACCATCTTGGGCAGTCCTAGCAGAATCTCCAAGTCACATCACTCCAATAGTTTCCTGCATAGCTGATGCAACACCGGCTTTGCAGGATAAAGCTATTGAAATTTTGTCCAGGCTTTGCCACGACCAGCTAGTTGTATTGGGAGAAATCATTTGTAGTTCCTCTGGCTGTATTGCATCAATCTCTAGAAGAGTTGTTGGTTCTAGGGACACAAATGTCAAGGTTGGAGGTGCTGCACTCCTTACTTGTGCAGCGAGGGTTAATTATCAGAGAATGGTGGAGGATTTAAATGACTCAAGCCTATGTGCCTATCTCAATCAGGCTCTGGTTGAAGTTCTTACTACCTCTAAAGCATCACCAGAGACCGATGAGGCTGTTGAGGAGGATGCTGTAAGCATCCATTTGCATTGGGGCCCTGAAGAGGCGGGGAATATTGAATCAACTTGCAGTACAAGGGTCGTGCATGGGTCCAATATTGTTGTTTGGTTACTGTCTGTCCTTGCCGCTCATGATGAAAAAAGTAAACTTGTTATCATGGAAGCTGGAGCAATTGAGCTTCTCACCGAGAAGATTTCATATACTCAGGTAATATTGACTTGCTTTTGTCATATTTATTTGAAGTGCAATCTTATGTTCGTCAATCTGTGTATAATTGAATTAATGCTTTGCGTAAGGAGCCTCTAGGTAAATTTTGCTCACTTGTTGAAATGGGTAGAAGAAAACTTTTTGTGTAGAAAGATCCTTGATATACGCTTTTCTATGATTGTTGCAGATTGACTTCACTGAAGACAATAGCATATGGGTTTATGCCCTATTGCTTGCTGTTTTGTTCCAAGACAGAGAGATCATAAGAGCTCATGCAACCATGAAATCCATTCCTGTTCTTTCAAATTTATTGAGGTCAGAGGAGCCAGCTAACAGATACTTTGCTGCACAAGCATTGGCCAGTCTTGTATGCAATGGCAGCAGGGGAACCCTTCTATCTGTTGCTAACTCTGGGGCAACTGGTGGGCTTATTACTTTGCTTGGCTGTGCTGATGAAGATATATATGATCTTTTGAAATTATCTGAGGAGTTCTCTTTGGTTCGTTATCCTGAACAAGTGGCTCTTGAGAGATTGTTCAGAGTTGATGACATTAGAGTTGGAGCTACTTCCCGGAAAACAATACCTGCCCTTGTGGACCTCCTTAAACCAATTCCGGACCGTCCAGGAGCTCCATTCCTGGCTCTAGGTCTTCTGGCCCAACTTGCGAACGACTGTCCTTCAAATAAGATGGTGATGGTAGAATCAGGGGCACTTGAAGCACTGACCAAATATCTTTCGCTTGGTCCTCAGGATGCAACTGAGGAAGCAGCCACTGATCTGTTGGGCCTTCTGTTTAATAGTCCTGAAATATGCAGGCATGAATCTGCATTTGGCGCTGTGACTCAGCTTGTTGCAGTCTTGCGCTTAGGCGGAAGAGGTGCAAGGTTCAGCGCAGCCAAAGCATTGGAAAGCTTGTTTTCTGCCGACCATTTAAGGAATGCAGAAACTGCTCGACAGGCTGTGCAGCCATTGGTGGAGGTTCTGAATAGTGGCTTGGAGCGTGAGCAGCATGCCGCCATTGCTGCACTGGTTAGGCTGTTGAGTGAGAATCCTTCAAGAGCTCAAGCTGTGGCAGATGTTGAGATGAATGCAGTGGATGTTCTTTGCAAGATTCTTTCATCAAATTCTTCAATGGAGCTGAAGGGTGATGCTGCTGAACTATGCTCTGTTCTCTTTGCAAATACAAGAATCAGGTCTACTGTGGCTGCAGCCCGTTGCGTTGAGCCACTGGTCTCTCTTCTAGTCACAGAGTATACTCCTGCCCAGCATTCAGTTGTCCGTGCACTGGATAGACTCTTGGATGATGAGCAACTAGCTGAATTAGTTTCTGCCCATGGTGCAGTTATTCCCCTCGTTGGTCTTCTGTATGGCAGGAATTACTTGCTTCATGAGGCAGTGTCAAGAGCTCTGGTCAAATTGGGGAAAGATAGGCCTTCTTGTAAGATGGAAATGGTGAAAGCTGGAGTAATTGAAAGCATTCTTGATATACTACATGAAGCACCTGATTTTCTTTCTGCTGCTTTTGCCGAATTGCTCCGAATATTGACAAATAATGCTACTATTGCAAAAGGCCCATCTGCAGCCAAGGTTGTTGAGCCTCTTTTCATGTTGCTATCACGACCAGACTTTGGCCCCGATGGACAACACAGTGCTCTACAGGTGCTTGTCAATATCTTAGAGCATCCACAAAGTCGTGCTGACTACACCTTGAGCCCTCACCAGGCAATTGAACCTCTTATACCTTTATTAGACTCCCATATTCCAGCCGTGCAACAGCTGGCTGCGGAGCTATTGTCTCATTTATTATTGGAGGAGAACCTGCAGAAGGATCCTTTGACTCAACAAATTATTGGTCCACTTGTAAGAGCTCTGGGATCTGGTATGCACATTCTACAGCAGAGGGCAATAAAAGCTCTTGTTAGTGTTGCACTCATTTGGCCAAATGAAATTGCAAAAGAGGGTGGTGTCATTGAGCTCTCGAAGGTTATATTACAAGCTGACCCTTCACTTCCTCATGCTTTGTGGGAATCTGCAGCTTCTGTTTTGTCTTGTATTCTGCAATTTAGTTCTGAATTCTATTTGGAAGTGCCCATTGCTGTGCTTGTAAGGTTGCTTCATTCTGGTTCAGAAAGTACTATAATTGGAGCATTGAATGCTCTTCTAGTATTGGAGAGTGATGATTCAACCAGTGCTGAAGCGATGGCTGAAAGTGGTGCTATTGAGGCTCTCTTGGAGCTTCTTAGATGTCATCAGTGTGAGGATACTGCTGCTAGATTGCTAGAAGTATTGCTGAACAATGTAAAAATCAGAGAATCAAAAGCTAGCAGGGCTGCCATTTTACCATTGTCTCAGTACCTTTTGGACCCACAAACGCAAGGTCAGCAAGCAAGATTGTTGGCTACGCTAGCTCTGGGTGATCTTTTCCAGAATGAGGCCCTTGCTCGAACTGCTGATGCTGTTTCAGCTTGTCGTGCCTTGGTTAATTTGCTTGAAGATCAGCCTACTGAGGAAATGAAAGTGGTGGCTATTTGTGCTTTGCAGAACCTCGTGATGTACAGTCGATCAAACAAAAGAGCTGTGGCTGAAGCTGGTGGAGTCCAGGTTATACTTGATCTAATTGGTTCAAGTGATCCGGAAACTTCAGTTCAGGCAGCAATGTTTATCAAACTACTGTTCTCCAACAATACAATCCAGGAGTATGCTTCTAGTGAAACCGTCAGGGCCATAACTGGTAAACTTCTTGAACTCTTGTTAGATCTTAGAATTTGTTATGCTAGTACATCTTGCTGGTGTAACGACTGTTCAAGGGATCCCTCTTGCTTCAAATATGCTTGATAAAGTTAGCTTTCCTCTCTAGTGTGCTTCCATGGGAGACTGCTGATGTTTGGGACAAATTAACTGATATGGGCTGGGCTAGGAGGTTGATAGTATGACATACCCCATCATTTAGCCTTGAGTATTCTGATCCCACCACCTGAGTATTGTGCTCCTGCATGGGTGTGTAGAGAAGAGAGAGAGAGAGAGAGAGAGAGAGAGAGAGGAGACCCGAGGGGGCGGGGACGTGAACAATTTTGTGAATAGATGTTTGCAAACAGAAGTGTAGGAGAAATCAATCTTGTGGAATTTATTTCATTTTTAAGTTTTTATCTTCGACTAATTATGCTGACAGGAAAGTCCAAGTTCAGTATATCTTGAGTTTGCCCTTCAATGTTCCATCTGAAAGCGGTCCTCTCTTACTCTGTCATTTAATGGAAATATGGCTTACAGGCCCCCAAGGTTCTGACGTACTGACGCTGAAAACTGGGGAATGAAATTAGTTTCTTTCCTTAGCAGTGTCTGCTGTCAGTATTAGGGTTGGTTTGTTTGCAATTATTGATCCGTTGTCAAACAACTGTCTTGTTCTTGCAGCTGCAATTGAAAAGGACTTGTGGGCGACTGGAACTGTGAATGATGAGTACTTGAAAGCCTTGAACGCTCTATTTGGGAACTTCCCACGTTTAAGAGCCACTGAGCCTGCTACTCTCAGCATACCTCATCTTGTGACGTCTCTCAAAACAGGTTCAGAGGCAACTCAAGAAGCTGCCTTGGATGCGCTATTTCTTTTAAGACAAGCTTGGTCTGCATGCCCTGCCGAAGTCTCTCGTGCTCAATCAATAGCTGCTGCAGATGCAATTCCTCTGCTGCAATATCTGATCCAATCTGGCCCACCTCGTTTCCAAGAGAAGGCTGAATTTCTGCTGCAGTGTTTGCCAGGAACTCTGACGGTAATAATCAAGCGTGGAAACAATATGAGGCAATCTGTTGGAAGCCCTAGTGTGTATTGTAAGCTTACATTGGGAAATACAGCACCCAGACAGACGAAGGTATGAGACTTCATGATTTTCTGAGTGACTTCTCTCTCCTTTTTTTTTTTTTGGTTTGGATGTCCTATACTATCACCTTATTGTCTTCGTGGGTACCAAAGGAAGATGCATGTGGCTTTACCCATGAGATTTTGGAGATGATCTCTCCCAAATTGACAGAAAGGGGGGGGGGGTGTTCAGAGAATATTGTCCTCTATTAGACCCTGATAGAAAAGGAAAGGGCTAAACGGCCAGGTGTCCACTGCAACACAATAGATCATGAGGGGGGGGGGGCTAGACTTTAGATTTAGTGAATTTTGTTTTTTTGATTGTCATTAAAAAAAATGGAATTAGTGTTCAAACTTGACTTTTGAACTCTGTTTAAGATGGTTGCAAGTGCGGAAGTCCCTTTCTTTTTGTCTCAAAATTCCACAAGTATCTCTAGACCTAGTCGGGAGGGGCTCATCTGTTCTCATGCATCTGGCTTTGTCATTTCATGATTCTTCTTTCATACCAGAAATTGGCTGTATGGGAATACCATGGTTACTGGATAATATTGATTGCATTTTACAGCGGCTCATTATGGTCTAAGTCTCTGACTTCTGGGTCAGTGTGTAGCAACCTTGGTCCCTAGTTAGTCCATTGTGCTGGACTTCCAGTGACGCTCTGAGCTAGTCATCCCGTAAACTCTTGTTGCTTGGGGAAGAAACAGAAACAACTGCATTGCTGTATTGATCTTATAAGTTATAACTAGTGCATGGTTTAATTTGCCTCTGATTAAAAAAATAATAATAATAAAATTGCCTCTGATATTTGCCGAACGTTTCCTGATTCCCAGATTGTGTCAACGGGTCCTACCCCAGAATGGGATGAGAGCTTTTCATGGTCCTTCGAGTCTCCTCCGAAGGGCCAGAAACTTCATATATCTTGCAAGAACAAGAGCAAAGTAGGAAAGGTAAAGCAGCTACTATCAGAACTGGAGACACGAGAAGATCAGAATACTGTGTTTCATATTTCCTCAGTTTCTTATCCTAATTTATTTCCTTTTACTTTGGCAGAGTTCGTTTGGTAAGGTGACTATCCAGATTGATCGCGTAGTGATGTTGGGAGCTGTTGCTGGGGAGTACACCCTGCTGCCCGAAAGCAAGAGTGGACCCTCTAGAAATCTGGAAATAGAATTTCAATGGTCTAACAAATAGCGAAAATTTGCGGGTACAACTCACAGTTGAATTTTGAAATGCAGGAGGAAAATTCCCCTTCTGGCTAAGTTGAATGTCTTCTGTTTGAAGACTTCCTAGATGGCAAAGGGTGTCAAAAGTGACCATTCATCCCTCTGCCCCGCCTCTCTTGCTTTTCTTCCTCCCTGCCCATGATTGTGTCTCATCATGTTCATGTACATAGAGTTGCAGAGATTTCTGTAGTGTACACATGAGTTTATTTAATAAAATATTTATTCGTGTATTCTTTTGTAATATGAGGAAAAGACGCTAGTAATAATGCAATATTTTGATTGTGTATTTTTTTTAAAATTTTATCTTTAGACATTATTTCTTTCTAGCATTGAGTGATTCTTTTATCTTGGCATTCTGTCGACTTAGCTGATTAGCTCCACCCCTTTTTTCCCCCTTCAATGAGCCACATGAAATGCTAATATTAATGTGGATGCTGCAAATGCTAATATTAATATGCGGATAATACAACTTCAAGAGGCAATAATATTCAGTAGTTCGAAGAATAGAATTTTGTAGTTTTTACTAATATAAGATTCCCAAAATTACTGGTCAAAACATTATCTAAAAGACCGCATATTATTGAACATGTTCTTTTTAACTTATCATAAGTCCTTATCGTCAGCATTCGACAACTTTCACAACAATTAAGTTATTTCAGCATAATTCAGCATCATTAAGTACAATTTAACGACATTCCGCACAATTTAGCATTGCTAAGTATTTATTGAAAATATCTAGTTATATTTTGTTAAATCATTTAGCATATTGCAACATGTTTAAGTGTGTTTCAATATATTCCTCATATTTTCGTAAGTTTGAGCATCTTTTAGTAGCTTTCAATATGTTTCAATAATAAATACCAATAAGTACTTCTTATGAGTCTAAAACAACATGTCAACTAGATAATTTTAATGGGATGGAAAGAGTACATGAAGTTGTAGATCACCTGCTACCATAGTGACCTCTTGCCTCCTCAAAGGCTCACATATCACTCATTATGAACCAAGAACATTGGACGTGGACGTGTGTCATATATTCATTTTACTTTGTATCCCACCAGGTATGGTGATTATACTTCCCATGCAAAATTCATTCGAATCCCCACTGTAACTCAATTTCATTCACTTAATTAACCTAGATAATTACCACTCCATCCAGATTCCTTGGACGTATTATCAACATGGAAAAATCCCCCCTCTCCCCCCCTCCCAACAAAAATCACAACCGAATTTGTTAATTAGAACCGTGTTGTATGATAATCCTTATCTTTCTCCTACTTCCTCGTTCCATCCCTTTGTTTCCATTCTCTCTCCTCTCTTCCCCTCGGTTGGATGGATTATTCTTGTTGAACTGGTTTGTTTTCCCACAACCTCCACACTTGGGAAGGGAGAACAGGAAAAATTGAAGGGGAGAAGTAAGCAGCAAATTCAAAGGCAAAGTACGTAACCAAAGTATGGGAAGGGTTAAACTACAGATAAAAAGAATAGAGAACACCACGAATCGTCAAGTGACATTCTCAAAGCGTAGGAATGGACTCATCAAGAAGGCCTATGAACTCTCCATCCTTTGTGACATCGATATCGCTCTTATCATGTTCTCTCCTTCTGAACGTCTCAGCCATTTTTCGGGCAGGAAAAGGTACTTAGGTTCCTCCATTGTATGTGATCAGCCTCTGTTTCGTGGTCGAATATACCGGGCTAATTTATATTGATTACATTGTTATTTCAAATATAATGAGACAGTCTCATAATGTCGCTCTTGTTTTTTAGACCGTATTGATCATATGCTAACAAATATTAGTTCCTCGGTGTAGAATTGAGGACGTTCTTGCTCGTTACATAAATCTTCCAGACCAAGACAGAGGAAGGTAAGACCATATTTCTCATTCTCCCTCGAAATTATATATATTTATGTATCTTTGTGCAAAACAATGTTACTGACATTGATGTTGCTTATACGGCGACTATTTCTTTGGGTCAATGGTCACATGTCACTTCTACATTCACAGCTTCATCCATAATAGAGAGGTAACATCTCAATCCTGTAATGTGTGTTTATGTATGCAGTCATTTACATGAATGAAGCATTACAGATCAGATGAAATAGCCAGAAAGTTAATTTCTCATGGTGTATATTATGATATGTGTTCATGCAGTACCTGATCAATACTCTCAAGAAGATCAAGGCTGAAAATGACATCGCTCTTCAACTTGCTAAGTTCGCTCTCTTCGCCCTGCTCTCCTTTGTATCTCACATGCACGCGTGCACGCACACACTGCTATAATGATTAGAAATAAAACTCCAGAATATGACCATTTCACCTAAATTTTCAAATGCAGCCCATCAGGATCTACCAACCCATGCCTGGAGGTAGGCACTCCATATCTTTAATGGCAGATCCCACATTACAATAAATTCTGAAATGAAACTGAATCTCAGACAACTTTTGTTGGCAGGAGCTTCAGCAAGAAGTGAGTAATATGCAACACCAGCTTCAGATGGTTGAAGATCAATTAAGGTTTTCAACTTTTTTTTGGGGGGGGGGGGGGGCGGCTTAGATTCTTGGGTCGTCCTCCTCAAGTATACTACAGTGATTTCTTTTTCTAAACCTCAAATTATGTCAAAGTTTTTCAGCCCTAAACAAACATGTATTATAACAGGATATACGAGCCAGATCCAATGGCCTTTACGTCATTGGCAGAGCTAGAGTCATCGGAGAAAACTCTTACAGACACTTTATCACAAGTCACACAAAGAAAGGTAGTTTATGATCATCCTCTTTGATCATTAGAAATAGAGAATAAGGTTATTCTTTGCAATAATATGTGATTCATGATTCGAAACTTTTTTAAACCCCTCAATTTGATCTTTTGTAGATATAAAATCTATATGACAGATTAAATAAACATAATAAATAAAGTCCTACAATTGATGATTATCAAATAATAGCTCATTTTGCTTCTTTTCTTGGCAGAAATATTTACTGAGCAATCATTTGCCAAGCTATGACACTTCCAGTGTACAGGTACAAACATCAGAGTATTGAGTCTGGTTGCAGGTCTGTTTTAGAGGGGATAAAATAGTACTGGATCGACTGATTGTATTGATGTCTATAATTTGCAAGATTTTTCTGGACTCGAACGAAGGGATGCCATCAACATTTGATAATGAGGTCATGGGATGGCTGCCTGAACATGGTCCCAATCAACCCCAGATGTTTGCTTCCTCTGACCCTTCTCATCCTGTTGCTATGAGGTAAAATCTTCGAAATTTTCCTACGCATAATTCTGAATGTTGATAAAGTCTTAATGGACTAGTTTGGTAATAGTGCCATGTGCTTTAAAACAAATTAGACTTGGCAAAACTAACATACGTAGAAAAGGCAACTCCACATTCATCTGATCTTAAATTAATCAGACTAGTTTTCTGACCAATTTGATTACATTGCCTATTTGGAATACCAAATGGAGAAAGGATTTGATGATTACCTGCACTAAAATGACTTGATCTAATTCAGATCCTTTATCAACCCATTCTAATATGATTTGAAATTTGCCTGAAGAATCTATTTACCAAGTCTAGTTCAGAATATAAGTCAAGAACTAACGGATATGTTGAATTGGAAGCGAAGGCCAAATCAATCCTCAGCAGGAGGAGCAGTGCCGATATATGAAACATTGACTCATGGACAAGGCGGAACTGCAATGAGTTTAAGTGCCGAGCAGAACAACAATCAGATGGGAGGTGCAACATTAGCTCATCCTAATCAGCACCAGCACCAACACCAACACCAACGCCAGCACCAACAGGTCCAACAACATTCCCATGATCAAGCTGAGGCTGCAAGTCTTCCACCTTGGCATCAGACTTACACGTCAACTGAGCTTCTCTCGGCTTTAATGCAATCAGATGCTCCATTCCCTTCTCCTTCCCTTATCAAGGTTCGCGTCAGTCTCTGCCCTACATTACTGATTGATCATCTATTAATAGTAACCTCTAGTTATTGGTGGCAAGTCTTAGATGAGACTATCTCATTCAACGCAATCTATCAGACAGTGAATAAAAGGATTAATATACACATGAATTAAAATTTTTGCAAAATCTGTTATGATTGCAGGATATTGGAGAGGGACCTGCTCCAGGGGCAGTTACATCACCAGTGGTTACAGGGCACCAGGCTGCCCTTCCTTCACCCACTGGAATTGTTGAAGGAGGAGGTGTCAGAGTAGGAGGAGGGCAAGTCCAGTGCAGTGAAGAAGCTGCCTCTACTACTGCAGATTCCACCACTAGTGCACCGAACTATGACAATAATATGCCACAAGTCAATATGTAAAAATTCAATTGCTACATGTATGGACATCACTCTAATCATTAAAGCAAAGCTGAAATGAATGAAGTTTTCTTTCTTTCTCTTCAATTTCGCAATGGAATACCACATAGAGAATACAACATAAATTATGAAGTAGTAACATTACAAGAACCCATATATACATATTCATACAAATAAATGTTTCTTTGGCACTCTTTGATCTAATTCCTGTACACTCAAGGAGCAAGAGTATTCAATGTAAATGAAATGAATGACAAATGAAAGTGATGCTGAAACTAGGGATTGATGAGGCGTTTGGTGAGACCGCACCCCATGATGGAGGGTGGCAAGTCACGAACCCTGTCAATCCCTTCTTCAAATACAACCCCCATTCCCATGAAGAAGTGTGACTCAATATGGCAATGGAACAACCAAACCCCAGGATTGTCGGCTCGGAACCTGATAGCAGTCCACCCATAAGGATGTAGAGGAACGGTATTTTTCTTAATAGGATTCACCAAGTTGTACTGCTTCGAATCTTTAAACGGGTCAAACTTGCCCATGCCATAACCTAGGACCCAGAAGTCATGCCCATGTAGGTGCCAAGGGTGAGTCTCACTATTATTGGGGTTCATACTGTTTGCATTTTGCAACACTATGTCCACCACTGTATTGAACTTAAGGCGGTATATTGCATTGCTACTGGTAGCATTGACATTCGAAGCAACGCCGAATATGTCATAGTTTTGCCAGTCATATCCATCTGGTGGCGGCCTCTGGTCGAATACCTGGTGCAGTCTATTTTTCAATTTTTTCTCCTTGAGGGCTATTAGGTAAGGTGTGGTGGGGAGGGTGAAGGAGACGTTGTTCACTGACCAGTGGAAGAACCCATTGATCTTGTTCTGGGTGTTAAGGAGGATGATCACTCGGTCTGGAGTGCTTGGAGGGGGCTCGATAAAACCCTGTTGAGCCTTGATGGATAGACTCTGAGCCAGCCTTGGTGCAGTGTCATTCCACATAGGTCCAGTTGTAGGAACTGTGGGTGGGTTTTGTTCAGGAGGGTTAGGGTAGTAGTTGATGATGGCTAGACCGGTTGGGGTGCCAGGCTTGCGGCTGACCACATTAACAGTGGCCCAGTAGTTCCTGGAAGGATGTTGGTTGGCTGTGATTAACACGGAGTAGGACTCGCCTGAGTATATGAATAGGTTCTGAACCTCAAATGGCTCCACATAGTGCCCATCTGCCTCAACTACTGTCATGTTATGGCCCTGCAATTGCACCAGTTCAAAATTAACCAGAACATTTCAAGTTCTTATTTATGACCCATTCAAAATTAACAAGATTCAAACTATATGTTTGTCATATACAGTAGTATCCTTACCTCAATCTCGAAGCTGAGAGCCGACAAGCCAGTTAAGCTAGCAACCCTTACGCGGTAGGTTTTACCAGGGACGACAGTCAAAATGAAGGGAGAGCATTCAGGGCTCGTGGCATTACATGTCCCTGTGTCAGAGCTAGGAGCATTCACCGCCGAGCAATTGTATCGCCCCCTCCCTTGTATTAGAAGTGACTGCAAAATCAAATCCAGTAAGACAAGATGTCTTCAGATTTACACAAAACAAACTAAACAAAATGGAAGTCTCAGACCAAGAACGAATATGCACCTGAGGCTCACCAACCCAGCCAAAGGGGATGGAAGACAAGCCAACAGCTTGATCGTAGGTGCTTTTGTGGTACCAATCAGTGAGAATGATACTTCGATCGAAGTCATAGGCAAAGGGCTCTGACTGTCCTTCAGGAAGAGACACTTTTATCATGCCATACAATCCTGCTTCTCTTTGCATCCCGTAATGAGCATGATACAAATATGTGCCTGGCTGCGAATTGATTTTAACAGAATGCCCATACTCAGATTAATCATACACTAATTTATGACTAATCAAAGTAATTCAATACTGAGTCAGTCATCCAAATTCCAAACTCCGGAAAAATGATAGTATTTGATGTATGATATGTGTTCATATGTGCCAAATAGTTCACTTGGAAAAATTCTACAACTATAAATTATCAACCTTTTGATAGCCTAAATTATATTACTGCCAAGCTTTTGGATTTTAATCCAAATGGTCAACCTTGAGAGTGGTCTAATATGTCACATGTGCCTAGCACAAATAGGCCTCTATTGTTTGAAGCTGCTATGGATATTTATGTAACCTGTATTGATTCAAACTTGAGAGTTGAGAGTGGTCTATGAATAATGCAAGTAGATGAAAATTAAAAGAAAAGAGTTGCAAAATCGAACCGTACCACTATTACCTTGGAGTAAAAATCAAAACAGTCCATATTGCAGTACATGTTCATATATTTTACTTGACACGCATAGATGACAATTCACATTAATGCATGTTTGCAAATTTTTCTTAAAAATTTTACCCTGTCAACCACAAACTTGTAAACGAAAGTGTCTCCTGGAACAATAGGACATTGAGTAACGCCTTCAGTTCCATCAAACCACGGTGTTCCAATCTGCAAATTAATTCACTGTTATCCCTCTTAATTGCACAACTAATCAACTAGCAAATCAAAAAGTCCCTAACAAAACCTTAACACTTTTACTATCAGAGTTGGCAAATTAGTCAAACCTGGCGAATGCCATGCCAATGGATGGCCAGGCCCTCAGTGAACAAGCCATTGGTGACCTCAACAATGACAGTATCGCCCTGCCGAGCAGTGATGGTGGGTCCAGGGGAAATGCCATTGATGGTGATCACCAGCTTGCTGAAGCAATCAGGGGACTTATACTCGTACTTTACATCCCATTTATAATGCCGGATTTTCGCCTCAGCAGAAGTTGATGTCAGACACAGTATAATCACAAGGAGGGCGTACAAATGGCCTACTACAACTCCCATTCTTTTTGCTCAGTTGAATGAAGAAGAGCAGTAGGCAGGGGAAGAAGTTATAAACATTTTCAGGATTATATAAAGTCTTCTCCTATTTGTTGGTCAAAGTCAAGCCTTCTAAGGAATTATTTTTGCCTGTATTTTATATATATATATATATATAAAATCCAAGCGTATAAACATGTGCTCTTCAACTAATACATCTTTTACTATTTTTTTTTAAAGTAAAGATGGTCCATTCAAGTATTCAACTCTTTCTGTGTGTCTATGTTTATTATTCAAAGTTTGAAGTAGCAGGTAGCGTCTTCTTCACATTTATCATTTATTCTAACATTATATGTTTTGTGTTATGAAGACATCAACTTAATTAGTGACTTCATAAAATTCGACAAATTCTACAAGTTTTTCTTTCTCCCAACACTTGCTTTTGGGTATGAGCTTTTGGAAGAGCAAACTCTTTTATGTTTGAGACTGGCGTTGAGAATAAGGAACTTTTCCTAGTCAAACAAGTTCGAGTATTTGAATTGTACAAATTTTTACCAGCGCTACAGGTACAATATGATAAGAACAACGGTATAAAAATGGCATGCTGTGTCTCCCATTTTAATTAAAGAAGGGCAGGAGGCAGGGGAAGATGCTGACCATTTTTTTTCAGAATTATAAATCTGGTCTGGTTACTGGTCAAGGTCAACTTTGTAAAGGATTAGTTATGGCCTGTATTAGTTATAATTCAAGTTATGTTCGTTTGACATTGACCTTTTTAATAGAAAAGTACGCCGTTCGAAATTTTTCCATGCGTATCCATCATTCAAAGTTCAAACTAGGAAGCATCATCTTCCTGGATCTATGCTTATCATGAAGATGTCAAAATGTTTTTTTTTTTTTTTTAAATGATAAATTGAATTGGTAGATCTTTATAAAGAGATAGTTCAAATGAGTTGTACAGGCTCACCAACGTAAATATGTGAGATTCGAGATATACTGATCTGTATAAAGAGATAGTTCAAAGGAGTTATACAGGCTCACCAAATATTTGACATTCGAGATTTCCGAAAATTAGATGATGTCATTCAAATTCGACAACTATAAATTTTTGTTTAACAATTCCTAATTTTTTTTTTATCAGGATTTAACTCAAGGGTCCACTTATGTATGGAAGGTGAAGTTCATGTCATCTTATTTCGAGTTGATTAGAACTATAAAGACATCAACCTGATAAAATCTCTAAAATTGCATTGGGTTCTCGAAGAAAAAGGTTCCTTTTTTTGTGAATTATTGATGGCTTTGAAATATAATTTGCTAGCAAGCTCCATTTGAATCATTTTATTTTACTTTGTCAGTTTATCCATTTATTTCTATAATGGTAGGCGAGCGCGCCAGTGTCAACTACTCCTAACTTAGTAGTTAGTACATAGGGGATGCAGCCAAGACGTGCCTTCAAACTGAAGATCAATATGTATATCATACTCTTAGAAACATAGATTCTCAAAAGTCACATCAATAAATATATATTAAAAAATTAACATATGACAAATATACATGTGAAAAATATATACACGTGGACAATGAGAGCATGTACTCCTGAGAGCACATAAGAAATTGTCATTGAAAATAAGACATTTAGCTTAGACATTGCCATATCATTACTATGTAACAAAAAAGATAAATCTGCATGATCATCTACATACAACATAAAAAATGGTGATATAGACCCAAAAACGTAAACTCATAGGAAGGTTAATTGTGAATTTGTGATGCTGTGTTTTGTATTGTGTTTCTCTAATGAAAAATAAACTTTCAACTGTAATCGGAAATTTACAACTCTTTTGCGATATCGGAGTTTCACCTCAACACCTGCTTATCATATAAAACTACGAAACATTATTAGAAGAAAGGTGTTAGATTTTATAGATATTGGGCCATAAACCAATAGACGATGCATTTAAGTATAATGAAGTTTCAGTCCAAAATCAATTAATAACAATGAGTAAAATAATTTATTACTTATGTAATATAAATTTTTGGTTTAATTTGATTTAGTTCTCAAAGATGATATAGAGCCTTTGAAAATGAGACATGTCAAATTCAGATAGCAACCCCATACATATTTTCGATTAGTTATGTAAGCAGAAATTTATTCACATAAGCAACAATGTTTGAATTTTTAACCATTGATTTGCACTTTGATTAAGAGAATCTTTAAATGATAATAAAACTTATATTGGCTCTTTATAACACGAAAAGCCTTTTTATTAGAATTTATTTAATGAGATCAAGTTGCAGGGATGCTAGAATACTCTCTTTGATGAGGATGACTATAGTATAACTTTATTAAAAGAATTAATTAAAAAAGGGGTTCAAATTGCATGTTATAATCTTTATTAAAACATTTAAGATGCCATCAGAAACAACTCCTTAGGTGTTACAATGAAGTAATGAATCTTACTTTTTCCAAATTAAGTTGGCTGAAGCTCTAATATCAATAATATATGCATTATTTCTTTGACCAAAGCATATATGTTTTTTAAAAGGATGACAGGCCGGTTAGACTTTACGCAGTCTTTAATTATTGAGATTATCTGTTACCTAGGCATGCGTAGTGCATATGCGTGCATGTCTCCATGCATAAAGAAACCAACTTGGCCTAGCTAGTTAATCAACGTTCCCCCCCCCCCCCCCCCCCCCCTCCTCCCCATCTCGTCCTTAGGGGACATGTTCGACAATATCGTTAGTGTCTTTATTAAATTAATACACTAATCAGTTATTTTTTAGTATTCAGTAATCTAATATTTTGACTAGTACTAGTCTGGACCCATGTTTTACACGGAATATGTTCAAATAAATATTTTGTAGATATATTATCGAAATAATAAACGAATAGTTATGGTAGACATAATTAATATTATAATTTAGATGAGACAATGGAAAACTCAATGAAAAAGTTTAGTATACAAACACTTTGAGCATAATTAATGAGATTAATATTTGAAAACTATATAATTGTGAAAAAAGTCTATATAAGTATGATGGAGACAATAGAAAGGGAATTTGTTACAAAGCATGCTAAATAGGATGATGATAAGTCAATTTATGACGTCAATGACAAAAAGTCCACATCCTCTTCTTGTTGGTGAGTAAAAATTTATGAAGTCGTTAATTCTCTAGTGAAGTTAGGTAGAAACTATTTTAAAGTCGGTTTAGTTATAGTTTCGCATATAACACAAATAAAATTTGTCTTTCAACGAAAATAATTTGAACATTATACTTATGCTATTATATAACTTTTTTGGCTAATTAAAGTGGTTCATGAGGGGGTGCTAATATAATTATGTATTTATAGTTTGTACATTTGGTTTTTAGGTCAACGTAATAGTTTCATGGGTTTTGATGTAAACTTCCAATGCCCTTATATTGTCTTGTAAGAGATGAGTTGAGTTCAGATTTGTGAGTTGAGATATTTCTTAGTTTGAAGTATTATGACGATCTGGGGCATTTTATTTTAAACGGTAAAAGATTAATTATAATTTTAGGTGTTTTATGAAGAGAATTTGATTATTGGATTTGTATGGTTTAAAAGAAAAGAAAAATTATTTCAGTTTTTCTTATGCATTAAATAGATTAGATTTTGGTCAATTTGTTTGAAACGTTAAAACATTAATTATACTTTTAAGATTTATATGAATTAAATATAATTATAAGATACGTATGCTTTGAAAGAAAAAGAAAAATATTTTGTTTATTTTCTTCTGTTAAATAGATTATATTAAATGTGAAAGAAATTCAGCTTCACGGGCCTAATATGATGATCGTGTTTTATTTTTAATTTTTTTTATATTTCACACTCAACCCTTGCAGTATGTTATATTATGCTTACAATATGTAATTTTTTAGCACAATCCTTACATATATATGACCATAATTAATATTGACTATATTATCAAATTCAAAGAGAAAGATAACAACAACGATAATGATAATGACGACAACAACAACAATAGTGATAATGGAAATAATTATGGAAATCATATTTATATTTCTATTATCTCTAGTAATACATGCTCTATGTATATTTGTATCAAAAAAAGACAAAATAATAATAATAATAATGAAAATAAAAAATGTTTATTATTTCTATATAAATTTGTATATTATATTATGTGTTAATAATAAGGTGTCACATAAGGTTTTACAGCCTGTTCAGTAATTATAATTCAATTTTCTTAAGTTAAAACTTCTAAAATATGAACTTATTCTATAATAATGAAATAATTAAAAAATTTATATCCATTATAATCTCCTAATCTCTCTTTGATAATTAGATTATCATAATTAATATCAACTATGTTATCAAATTCAAAGAAGAAGATAACATTGCCGATGTCGACAATGATGACAACAACAACAATAGTGATAATGAAAATAATCATGAAAATTGTATTTAATATTCTATTATCTCTAATAATACATGCTCAAATTTATATTTGTATTGAAAAATACAAAATATTAATAATAATGATGGAAATCAAAAACGTTTTGGTCCGTATGAGCCACAAAGGGCAATACAATATAAAGAGGGAGGGGTGAATAGAACTTGAGACCTAATATGTCCAGTAAAGAGTACAATACAATGAGGGATGGAGGAATCGAACCTGAGACCTAATGTACCCTGTAAAAAGGGAGAGATTGATAGTTATCAAGATAAATCTAGGGGCTGAGATTGCCTAAGATTTTGATCAACGATTGTAAAGCTTGGATTAATGAGAAGCTTGGATTGAGGGAGAGAAGCATTTTTAGGCATCCGCCCATTCTAGCATTTGTAAGATAAAGATTTCAAGTAGCGTTTAGCATTTTAGGCATCGCTTTCGAAAAGCTAACAGTATTAACTTTTGACATTCAAAATTGGCATTTCATATTTTTTTTTGCCAAAAAAATCCTTTGGAAATTTTATATTTGGAAATTATATATATCATTTTACGTCATTTTACATTAATCAGCTAACCAAACTGCTAAATTTACCAAACCCATTTGTTTCAACCGCTCATCTAAAAACAGCTATTCGCTAACAGCAAAATTAGAAACGCTATTAGTTACCAAAACAATCATCTGCTATCTAAACAACTAATTTTTCCAAACAGGACAAAAATATGTTTGTGGTTGGTGAATTCCCAATAATGTCTTTGTATATTATATTTTGAATCAAGGGCCTTTATTTTTATTTTTATTTTTCGTTAGAAGGCATTCTTTTTCCTTTTTTTTTCAATTCCATTTTTAGATTCATCCAATTTATTTGTTCTAAGTTATTCTAATTTCTTGTAATTTCTTTCAATTTTCAAACAATTTTTTCGTTTCAACTACCTTCAAGTTATTTTAACTCATTTCATTTTCATTTCCTTCCTTTCAATTGAAAGGAACAAGCGCTATGTACTTGTTACACCTATTTTTGACCCCATTTTAGCCCTTATTTGACCCATTTTTCTCTATATTTTCATGTCAAGTTTAGATGAAAAAGGGTCAAATTCACTTCATTTGATTCAATTGTGCTTATAATGTGTTTTTTCTTACTTTCAGGAGAAATTCCCGGGTTTTGATAGAAAGGAAGACCTTATGAGCGATTTGAAGGATGCATAGAGGTCCAACGAAGCCCCCGGCAGCACAAGTGAGAGCTGCAAGAATCGCACCGTCGTGCTGCGGGAGTGCACAACCATGCTGCAGGACCAGAAGTTGCGCACTGGCTGGTGCACGACCGTGCGTCCTGCCGGCACGTGGGTGCACAGTCGTGCGTCCTCGAAGCATGACCGTGTGTCCTACCTGCCATCGCGATTTAAGCGGTTTCCAACCTTTATAAAGAGGTTTTTCCTTTCTTTTTGGAGGGGGCCTTTTGCTGGGTTCTTGAGAGGGGCAATTAGAGTTTATCCTAGCCTCCACAAACCCCTTTAGGGGGAGATTAGATTAGGTTAGTACTTGTATCAATTGTAGAAGATTTTGGATTCACAATTGAAGATTAAGTTCCTCTTCTCCTTTTCTCTTTAATTTCATGCTTTTTAATTTATTTGCTAGTTCAATAGATTATTGTTTTGCTTTGGATTCAATGTTTGTTTGTGAATTAAAGCTTTGAACTTTGGTTGTGATTTCTTCTTGAGATGGCCAATTGGTTCTTATTTAGGCCTTGACCTAACTTGTTTATGCTAGAGTTTAGAGATTTTTTTCATGCCCACCATGTGTTTGATGAAATGCTTGAGAGAACTTTCATCTTTATTTTTGGGGCAATCAACTTATGCTGAGAGGTGAGGTCGATTATCTAGTGTGGGTAGACAGAATAGCTGAGATTCGAACATGAAAATAGTCGCGGTCACTAGCTAGGTCAAGGGTTGTCAACCTTGTGGTTTAATTGCGCCAATCCCATGAAAATAGGTGGTTAGAACAATTAAACTAGCCTTCGACCCTTGAGAGATGGCTTGGGTGGCCTTTAATGATGCAACCGATCATCTCTGAATACTAGCGTAACTTGAAAGGTTAAGATTTGACTTGATTAGTTGGTTTATCTCAAGTTTAATCATAATCAAAGTCTTTTGTTTCTTTTAGTAGTTTACTTATGTTTTCCATCCCTGTTTGTTCTGCCTAACTTGAGACGCTTTAGTTAGTTATGATACCTGGAAACACAACTCCCTGCGGACGACACCCTGAGTACTCAACGATGCACCTTGTACTTGGGGTTTATAAATATTAAAACTCTGTTTTTTCCTAACAGTACTTGGATTATTTGCTAGATTGAGACATACTTGTTGGATTGTTAATCCATGCTTCCTTAGCTAATTAATTAACCAATCTATTATGTACCCATGATACTGAAATTGAGGTATCAACTGTAGAATATGCTATCCTAGTATCACATATTATAATTTATTTCAAGCGTGTAATGACAAGCATTAGTTTTGGACTACACTATCTATCTAAGACCATACTGTAAAGCAAGAGTCCCGTAAAGAAGATTTTTTTTTTTTTTTTTTTGGGCCCTCTTTCATGGAGTTAAGAGGGAAGCAAGGTAATTTCCTATGAATTTGATAAAGTTTCGATATTTTCGTCTAACTTCAAAATTCAAAGATGTACATAGTTAGTTGTTGCTTTTTAAAGGTATGATTTTTTTTTTTTGGTTTAAAAGAGGAAATTCTAGTGGGTAAACTTAGAGTTAAGCTGTGTTGTACTGATTTAATGAGATGAGTTCGCATGATGATTGACTAGTTGCACCGTAAGTACATTTTTATCGTGCAACATAAACCCAAAAGAGTTGTAACTTTTCATAGCAATGAAAAGACTAGGCAAGGAATGTGATATTCGAAACCTAAGCTGGATCCATGTTTTAAATTGAACTACAGAACATTTTTAGAAGATATTTTAATTTGTTGAATTTTTGGGCAGGGTGGTTTTCATACCCTACACATTGAATACCCATGAAAGTTTGAAGATATTTTATACAGATGTTCCAAACGGTTCATGTGTGCATGCTACACATCAATATACGAGAAGACATTGAATGTGAAAACCAATATAAATAAATCCATGACCATGTAACTTGTTGACCGTCTATAGCATGATATGAAATCCATGAAATCAGATTACCAAAAATCTTGCATGCTAATACAATGTACATTCATGAATGCTTCTTTGGTAGCAATTGCTCACTTCTTGCTTGCTTCATTGAATCATTGGGGCTCCCCTCCTCCGTTCTTCTCTGTGACTTTGTGGAATTATTTCTCGGTGAAAGATAATATAGAATAGGGTGTTCACGGGTTTAACATGTGCCCCTTAAGTGTGGGCTGCTCTTCAGTTAGATATATAGAATTCTTTACATTAAATTGTAAATATGTTTCTAAAATGTTCGTTAGCCAAATGTACATAAAGTAATGTAGATTGTAGTTGGAGATTCTTGATAGTATACATTTCAGAATGAAGATTACAGTGAGAATTGATTGACGATTCATATATCATTTAAATGACATTTGAAGCTCCTATATTGTGAAAAGTTTTCCTTGTTCTTTTGCATTTTGGATGGCGGAGGGTTGCTCTCATAGCTCAATCCAATATTGGCATCCAATTGGGGCTTAATGCCTAATATTGCAGCCTATAATCAATTCTAAACACCCGACGAAGATTCAAAATGGAAAACTCGATTTAACCTCAATTTTGTAATTCAAAAATCCACCTGCTACAACAGGCACGGTGTTTTTTTTTTTTTTTTTGGCTAATTTCTGGAAATCCATCTCTCTATTTACACAAGTACTTGTTGGGATAACATTGTATACATGTAGATTTGCTCAAACACTTATAAAAACAGTACCCATACAAGAATTCTTTTGGGGGAGGGAGTTGCAATCTGGACCAAGTGTTGTTTTGCTAAGCTTAAAGGAAGGGGTGGGTTTACTCAAATCTTATATAATTGCTACCCTCCTAATTAGTCGACTTAAACAACTAAAAAATAAACTATTCTAAAATCTATATAAAAAAAGAATATATTATAACTCAAACCATAATTAATAGATCGGACTTAAATCAAATCTAATTTACTCTAAAATGACACTTGTTCCCCAAATGCAATCCGATTATTAGTGCTATGAGTAGCCATTCCACCAAGCATTTGCTCTGTATAATTAATTCTAAAGGATTGTAGGGCACACCACCATGCACACTACTTGATAGACATAGGAAATAAAGAATGAGATGACAAATAAAGGAAAACCCAAAAACCTAAAACACACCAATGACCACACATAAACTCATCGTTGACATGGTGACGCTTGTGTGCCCCAAAAGGCGTGACATTAAATTGAATTGCATTGAATGGGTTGGAACCAAATTTGCCCCTTCGATTCACTAGCCGTTGCCAATATTCCCACCAAGGGCCTGTTTTATTTCGCGTTTTAGATAGATAGATAGATACAAGGAGATGTAAGGAGCTGTAAGGAGCTGCAAGGAGATGTAAGGAGCTGTAAGGAGATGTAAGGAGATGTAAGAAGCTGTAAGGAGATGTAAGGAGCTGTAAGAAGATGTAAGAAGCTGTAAGGATCCGTAAGAAAGCTGTAAGGATAGATATAAGGAGTTGTTGAATTGTAAAACAGTTGTATAATATAATTTGTTTTAGATGAAAAATAATAATATTAAAATAATATACTTAAGAAGCTGTATTTTGTATTTTTATTTTATTATTATTATTATTATTATTATTATTATTATTATTACTGTTATTATTATTTTCATTTTTTATTTTTATTTTTTACTTTTTTTATTTCTTGTATTTTTTGTAATTTTTTAATTTTTGTAATTTTATTGTTTTATTTTTTATTTCTATATTTCTTTATTTCTTTTTTTTTATTTTTTTTATTTTTTAATTATTATTTATTATTTATTATTTTTTTAAATTTTAATTTTAATTTTAATTTTAATTTTTTTTATTTTTTTATTTTCTATTTTATAATTTTGTAATTTGTAATTTGTAATTTGTAATTTTTATTTTTTATTTTTTAATTTTTAATTCATAATTTTTTAATTTTTAATTTTTTAATTTTTAATATTAAATTTTAATTTTACTTTTTTACTTTTTTATTTTTTTTAATAAAAAAATGAAAAAAAAATAAAACTAAAAATTTTTAAAATTTTGACAATTTAAAAATAAAAAATAAAAAATTAAAAATAAACATAAAAATAAAAAATAAAAAATTTAAAAATAAAAAATAAAAAATTATAAAATAAAAAATTAAAAAATTAAAAATAAAAAAATAAAAACAAAAAATAAAAAATAAAAAAAATGAAAAATTAAAATTGACAAATAAAAGAATAAACAAAAAAAATAAAAAATTTAAAAATTACAATATAAAAGTTTAAAAATTAAAAAAATTAAAAAAATTCAAAAATTGAAAAATTAAAAAATTAAAAATAAAAGATGAAAAATTAAAAATAAATAATAAAAAATAAAGAACAAAAAAATTTAAAATTTAAAATTAACAATTAAAAATAAAAAATAAAAAAAATAAAAAATGCAAAATCAATACACAATAAATAAAATAAAGATGTAAGGAGATGTAAGGAGATGTAAGAAAATGTAAGGAGATGTAAGAAGATATAAGAAGATGTAAGGAGATGTAAGAAGATGTAAGGAGATGTAAGAAGATGTAAGAAGCTGTAAGCTCTTAGCTAAATCCTAAAAAACGCGAAATAGAACAGGGCCGAATAGTGTCAATATATGGCAAATTTTCAACCCCAAATTCATAAAACACGCCACGTTGCAACCTCACGCACTCACCTGGCACGGGGCCCACCCTCCCGCCAAAAATGTCAACGAAATTCCAGTCTATTGGAGTTGCTAATGTGCGCCACACAAGCTAGTACAAAATAATTTTGAGCTTGTCTGGTAAAATTACTAAAGTAGTTCTGAGTTAGTGGCGGATTCAGATATTTAGGATATAGATGTCTATAAATTAATATCGTTACTAATATATATTATTTTATTCTTTTAGGGGTATCCATAAACCAACATCTTTACTAAATTAACCTATTTTAAAATAGATTTTTTTTTTTGGAGTTTAGGGGTGTCCATGGACACCCCTACACTCAATGTGGATCTGCCAGTGTTCCGAGCATATAATTTCTTTTTGAGAAATTGCATTTGCACTCAACAAATTCCAGTAAAATCATACATATTTTTAATTCAGTTATTTTATTTTTATTCTAAAAAGTTCTATATTTTCATTGTAATTAATAAAAATTTTCATTTTTATAAAGTCACATTATTTTAGCGTCAGTTCAGTTCTATTTTTGTTAGTGTATTTCAAATAATTGCTTTCTTAATTCCAAAATTTTTGTCGTCAATCCTCACATCCAAAAAAAAAAGTTATTGCCTTGTATCTCGAGATTATAGTATTAATCTATGATTTACAACAAAAGCTTTTAGCGAACAAAAGACAGCTACAAAGCCCACGACTCCCTCGACTTTTCATGCGCAAGTAACTTTTTTTGTTGTATGAATTACGATAACATAGATCTGATTAAATTGAGTTGAGTTTAACTATTATATAACTCCTAAAATTATCGAGCCTAATTTATAACTCTTTCATGATAAACTCTAATGCCGAGGTATGCACCGTGGTGCGCAGGTTGGTGGATGGTCATTACGTGGCTGCGCACAACTGACAAGAAAGTGGAAAAATGAGAATGACGACAGCAACCCCATTTCAACACTGTGAAGTGTGCACAGAGAAGAGAGAGTGAGAGAGAGTGACGACGTGTACGCTGAGTTAAGCATAAACTGTAGCGAGAGATATAGTGCTGAGTGCAGTAAGTACCGCACTGGATAACGAATAAAATGGGGCCCGTTGAGGATATTATATATTTATGGAAAGTAGCTAATATGGTAAGAGTCGGACAATGCCACTTCGGTCACGACAAATCATTTTACAAGGAGTGCGCAATTGTGCGTGATGTATAATAGTTTTTAAAAAATTAGTAGATGATTGTATCTTTCAAGGTAACCTTCCCATCTTTGCCTATTAAATCTGCTCATAATCCGCTCAATTATGGATTCTAGGGTTTCGCAGATTCTACTTCGTGGGTTTTGGGCAGAATTCAGGCAACTTCAATTGATTTCTTGTTCTCGGTTGGTGTGGATCGATTGAATTCTCAGGTGATTGTGTTACTGAGTGCAATTTATTCTCAATTTTGGTTTTTGTGTTTTCAAGTGGTTCGGAACTATGTTTTTGTTCCTTAATTATTTGATTGTTCTCCATTTATTTCGATGTTTAAGAATTTGAATTTTTCCCTTCAGCGAGAGCGTCTTGTTGTTGTTGTTGTTGTTGTAGTAGTAGTATAGAACATGCTGATGATGGTCGCTTGTTTGCTTCTCCCTAATAAAGTGAGAAACTTTGATCTACATGCTTGCATTTGAATACTTTTATACTGGTGCTAAGGAGCATAGGGAGTACTGAGTAGAAGATGAGAAATATAGATGCTTGGGACTGGAGACCAAGCATCCAGATTTGTCCGGACACTGTTTTTTTTTTTTTTTGTTGGGGGGGGGGGGGGGGCGGGGGGCGGGGTTTTTTGGGTTCATATATATATTTTTTTGGGGTTCTTGCTAAAAACTGCCATTTAACTTTTCAAAATATTCAAATATGCAACTTGACTTTTTTTAAGTCAAAAATATCATTGAACTTGCTTAAAAAGATAAAAAAATACAACTTAACTTTTCAAAATGACTCAAAAATGCCCCTATCATAATTGTGTTTTTGAACATTTTGGAAAGTTAAATGATATTCGTAACTGAAAAAAAGTTGAGTGACATTCATGAATATTTTGAAAAGTTTAGTGTCATTTTTAGCATGAACTCAATTTTTTTTCCTGCAATCTTTTCAGCTTTTGTTTCTGTACTGCTAATTTTCTGGCCCAGAATTACTCTTCGGGCATCTGGAATAAGATTATTAGGAAAAAGAAGTCTACTTATTGCTGTGTATTAAAGCTTTGTCTAGCAGCTTATCTACTGGTTCCTTTGATTGGACTTGAAATTTTTGCTTCATCATATAATTATAAGAAAGTTGTGGCAGGTATGGGATCCTGCTTTTCATCAGAAAGGTTGTATGAGTACCTCAATGATATTCTTGATGTCAATTCCAAATCTTCTAGGCACTTCATAGTATTTGATTTATTTTTTTTTTCGGGGGGGGGGGGGGGGGGGGGGGGGGGGGGATGTGTGATTTCAACAACAATATCACAAGCATTATCCTGCATGTTGAAGACTTTTGCTTTGATTTCTTGTTCATCAGGAACTGATGATGTAGTAGCTTGTTATCAAGCTAAGGTCAACATACATTTACATGTCATGAATGATTTGGATTGAATGCGGGTTGTGCTTTGGAATTGTGGTTGGGAACGTAGTTGTTTTTATTTGGTGTTCCGTTGTCACGCCAAGTTCTTTTGCATTGAATCAGCACCAAATTGCTTGAACCTCAGTAGGAGCTCCCAAGCGTTGGTTCTAGAAACCATGCAGATCCTGTGTACAGCCAGTACCATCTGGTGGTTGGAGGCTTAAATAGGCAGCGATCTCTTCTTCTTTGGTTTGCAAATCAGTACATGCATCATAGGCTTCATAGCTTCTTTAATAGACTGGAAAATTTGGATGATAAGCTTAATTTGTATACATGTTTAATTTGTAAAGGAGTTGTTCAAATTATGGCTCTTAGTTTGTAAAGGAGTTATATAGTTCATAGATAAAGTTTCTTGCTCAAATTTGGAGGCTTTTTGTGACCCATCCACTTAGCCTCTCTTTTGCTGATGTTCCCCTTGGATTGATTTCAGGTGTGCGTTTCTGATAATGCAGACTTTTAGATATGGTAAAGCGATTCTAGAAGCTAAATAAGTTTCTTTCATTTTTCTTTATGTAGAAGCAATTCAGCATCTGCTCAGTTTGCTGTCTGAAGAAGGATGAATATATATGAGCCTCTGAATGAAATCCCGTGGTTGGAGTGTTATAGAGATGATGGATGTCAAAATGTTTCTCCATCTGCTATTTTAGAAGTGGAAGAAAAACTAGACAGCCTGGTATGGTCCACTAACTTAATGTTTTTCTCCTTTTTCAATTTGTAGCTTATTAGTTATTGACTTCAGAATCCCTAGTCAGAGGATGCATCACTTGGAGCTTTTCCACCTTCAATTAAGTATGATCAAGAAACATCAAAACCCATTGACAAGGTAAAATAAATTATCATGTTTATAATTCAGGTACTTATTTGATTCTAACCTTTGTTTATGCCAATTCAATAGGATACCACATCATAGGCTCATTTACTATTTGTGAGCTGAAAAATTAGAACTTTTGGCCCCCATGATTTGCTTGACCTTAGGAATCAGCATTTGATTCCATCCAGGTACAAGATTAGAGGTTTGATTCTCAACTTTTAAAGCTGACATGGCTAGGTTTGCCTGCAATCTCAAAGCCAATGCTGATTCAGAAAAAAGTAAAGAAGCAATCCATTGCATTGTACCTTATGACTCGCAGTTTTGTGAGCCAAAATTTTGATGGGATCATATAGACAGAAATACTGAGGATTACTTCGTTCTTCGCACAGCATAGCTGACACTGTAGAAATGTACTCATATTTCTTCAGATGGCCCTGTTTCTCTACTTGTAGGGGTAGGACCTCGGACCCTAAAAAGGCAGGTTCCGCACTAGGAGTTGGTTTTTCATTAGATGGCATTACTTTTGCTGCGTGGGTTAGGTGGTTTATTTGGGTTATTATTATTAGTGGGACACTTGTGAAAGGACTAAGCATCAAGTTCAAGTTGCTGGACATGATCCAATTTAGGTTTTCTTTCATCGCTGTGAATTCCACTAAGCCTGAAGCATATGTGTTAAACTGCGAAATGATTGACATGGAAGAGTTTCCTAGACTCGTGGAGACCATAATATCAATAATCTATGGGTAGATTATGGTCACTTTTCTCGTACCCTTTCCTTATTTCCTTCTATCGGTCATGTAATTAATCTTCGCTAAGCAAATACTGGAAACTTACCAATGCAAGCTAACCAATTCATTTCACCTGCTCAAATCGCAGGCTTCTATGCCTACTGTTGAATTTGGCAGCATGCCTTAATGTTCATATCTTGCTGACATGCCTAAGTCTTGTGGGGGCAATGAGAGCATAGAACTGCACGAGGGGACTCAGGGGCATGACCTGAGTCTCCTAAATACTGGAAACTTACCAATGCAAGCTAACCCATTCATGCTAATTGCATACTATTATGTGGATGACAAATATTAGCTTGAAGTCAAAACGGATTCTGATTCTTGTTTATATTTATTTTCTGACATTCTTAACTTGCTATGTGGGATTTCGGGTGTAAATGTCCTCATCTATTCTAGTCTCCTAAATAAAAAATCACCTGTATCTACTGGGGATGGTTCATTTGCTACAATCATGCTTTTGAATTGGTTGCCTTAGATGACTTATTCGTTTGCTTGTAAGACATTCTTGTCATTGTGCTTTCAGAATTTAGTTGATGCACGTGTTTGCTGATTTCATTGATGAAAAGAATTTGTTCTCATGTGCTTTAATTGCAGAGTAGGTCTCTGAAAACAACAACAGGAGAAAGACGAGTGCCTTTCATCAACGTAATACAGCCTATATTGATGCATGCATAAATGCTTTTTGTTTCTTTCTTTTTTTAATGGACTTAAAGTAATAGGATTTTGCCTATTTGAAGTTTTTGATTTTACCTTTTCTAAAGTCCTGCTATTAGTCAAAACAGTTAATTCTGTGTTTCGCCTCATTGCCTTAGGTGCCTCATGTGTGGTTGGTTGTCTCCTATAGCATAAACATTAGGAGGATCCTGTAATTACCAGTGCATGGTGTGTGGTTTAAGCTGTTTGATATAATTGTGTAATTTAGGGGAATCATACATAAATCAGTTGTCCCTTTAGCAATGACCGAGATGGGGGGATTTTCTCCACTTTTCTGATTTTTTCTTTGATTGCCTATTTAAGGTACAAAGACGGCTTGCACAAAATCGTGAGGCAGCTCGTAAAAGTCGCTTGCGGAAAAAGGTGGGGCAAAGAAATGCTACAACTTGATATCAAATAATGAGGTGTGATGCCTGTTTAACTGCTGATCTGAATATTATTGGAGCTTTGTCTTAGGCATATGTTCAGCAGCTCGAATTGAGTCGTTCAAAATTGATACAGCTGGAGCAAGAGCTTCAACGTGCAAGACAACAGGTATCAGGAAAAGTCCCACTTTGCCTAATTATTAATTACTATCAAACAATGTGCCATTGTGACCAAAGCTTAAGAAACTTTGCATGGTTGACTCTAGGGTTTGTACATTGGCGGTGGGATAGACCATCTTTCACACTCAGGGACTGTGGACTCAGGTTTGTTAGCCAATGCATCTGCAACGAAGCATCTTTCATTCTTATATGTAAATACCTGCTTAATTATAACCCTGTTGGTTTGCATGCCCTTTTGCCTAAGTCACTGCTGGTTGGGACACAATCATTGAAGAGACCCAATCAAGCTCTTTATTGTGATGACTACTGAAATTGTGGCAGCAATCACTTGACTCTCAATTGTTGTTTAATTGAGCATCTTTGACCATCTGAGGGAATATATAGCTTCTATGTACCAGAAAAGGCTTGAGATGATGAGACAAATGTTATAATCTGTTTCGTATTCAGCTCATTGGATGTTTTAAATTTTAATGCATCTCAAAGTTCTCAATGCTGCTCATCACCATTGTCTCAACTCTCAATTTGTTGGTATGGCTATATCCTTGATGCTTGGCTGGCAAGCGTCAGTAAACCTTGCATATTCCTAAAGTTATTGAGTCGTTTTTCCTTCTAGCTATATCAAATCTAGTATGCATCTCTTTGGCAATCCATATAAGCTAAGCTGATGCCATTTATTTGCTAAATCAAACCAAACTAATAAACTGTAGGGAGGGTGTGGATAGGTGAAATGTGGGCAGCTAATGCTTTGGGGTGGGGGGAATCACTTCTTAATCTTGTAGGCTATCTTATAGGTGAAATGTGGGAAGCTAATGCATTGGGGATAGCTGATCTCACTTCTCTAGTCCTATTCGTAGACTATCTTCTAAAAAACTAGGAATTATTTGTTCTTTATGAAAAGAAAGATAATTACGAATTTCTTTAATTAGCAATAGATGGAATAGAACACAAAGCATTGTAATCATTGACACCCAAGTTTTGTGACTTTTAGAACCCTTTTGAAATTTAGTGATTTTTATGTACCTTTGGGGAAGATTTGAGTGATTTAAAAGATTTTTCCCTTAAAGCATATGAAGAGTAAAGGAAATAAACCCAAAATTATGAATATAGGTGAAATCCTAATATTTTGATTTTTTTTTTTGGGTATTTGGATACTCTTAATGTTTTTTCATATGCATTATTATAGAATATTTTAGATGTGCCAAAATAAGGTATTTAGGAGTTCTTAGGTTATATTTAGTATCCTATTCTACATAAGTGTGTTTTTTGTAGTTTGTATTTGCTTTCCAAATTTTCAGGCTATTATAAGTAGATGTTTGTCTTAAAATCTTGTTACGTATTGATGTTTATTGAACAAATGTTTGGCTTGACTATTGTTGTTACTTTTCTACCGGCCTTGCGTCTTTCTTTTTCTCCTATTTCTCTGTCTCTTGACTCTTCTATTCTATTTCTTATCCTTTTCTCTTCTTTCTCGACTTCTATCTATTTCCCTTTGCTTTTCCTATGAATTGGATTTCAAACATCCCTTTGCTTTCATTTTGGTACTAAAGCATCCACTTCATGGCATCCCTCTTCGCTACTACCCCTGAATTACAAGGGGGTTGTTCCCGTGGCATTCTAGATTAAAATTTGTCGACTTCCTACTGATCCATAACCAAAGTAGAGGAAAAACTTACTGGGGCATTTTGCTTGGGTCCATTGTAAATATTTGTAATCTTAAAAAAGAATCAAATTCATTCCTGAAAATCCCACTCAACTGTGACGCTCCCCTTTTTTTTCTTTTTTTTGGGGGGGTGGGGGGGAAGGGGGAGGGGGGGGGAGGGGGATGTTGCAGCCTTACCTCTAGATTGCCAAGCTCTGTAAACTGCACAGAAGTTGGTTCCGTCAGACTTTGGTCAGCTGTAATCTAAAGCTGAAAAATTGCACATTCCTTCAGCTGCCCAGGCAGTGGACAGAATGTTATTTGTCTGCTACTTGGAAGCTGTTTCTTGTTAATTCGAATTATGACAAGAATACAAGTTTTGGAAGCCAAATGACATTATAGTTGGGAAAGTTAATTGGATAATGAGATTTTGAAATTGGCAATATTGGTCATGGTTCCTAACTATTAAACAGAACTAAAGGTTGTGAAACCGAAGCTTTTCTACTTTTTTTGGAACAGAAGCTAATCAGAATGGTTCCTGAAGATCTGAATTATTCCTGGTAGTGCTACAGGAAAGCCAGAACCAGTGATTGTCTTGTTATAACCCTCCAGCTTTCGTGTACCCTGAACTGATGAAAAAGGTGGACATGGAACAGAGTCTTGTAGCGGTTAATTTTCATGTTTTCTTGATGCTATCTCACAGTTTAATAAACTGTACCTATTCATGTATTGTACAAGCTTTTAGAGCACAGATAAGCTTGTTGCATTGTCATTAACATAATATGAATTTGCAGAGAGATAATGTTTTTCGCATTCATGTACTGCATTCTGAAGTACAAAGTAGAAAACATGGGGATATTAACAGTGTCACAGGTTTCCCATTCGTTCTCAACATTGGAGTTACTATTTCTTGGTGCATCTCCTTCCATCTGACTTTTATTCACCACATATGATGTACAATTTATTCTGTGTTCATTGCTAGGGCTATTATTTTGTAGGGATTGTGTCATTCGAGATGGAGTATGGACATTGGGTTGAAGCACAAAATAAACAGATTTGTGAACTTAGAACTGCACTGAACACTCATGTAACTGATGTTGAGCTTCGGATTCTCGTAGATAGTGGCATGAGTCACTATTTTGATCTTTTCCGGTTAAAAGCAAGTGCAGCAAAGGCTGATGTGTTCTATCTTATGTCTGGCATGTGGAGAACAACGGCTGAGCGCTTTTTCTTGTGGATTGGAGGGTTTCGTCCATCAGAGTTGCTAAAGGTGATGTATGGCTTTGCATTTCAAAATCTCTCCAGCCTGGCTGGCAACAGGTTAAAGTACATATTTATGTTTAGGTGTAAATCAACTGTTCACCTCCTCTTCCAAATATTTCTTTTTCATCAGCATGAATGAAGCTTAGTGTTCAGTTATTCTGGACAAGATGTACCAATTTTCTTGGCTCCTGTTATTATGGGTTGGCAGGGTAGCATTGGCACTGATGTTCCTATTCTAAGCTGTTCGATAATTATGCCGTGGCTGATCATTATTAGCTCAGGAAGGATGAGGGTTTGCTAGTTTTTTTGGTTTTTATAATGAACTTCCGTTGATATCCTCATGGAAATATGATTTCTCTTTCTCTTCAAAATCATTTTGTTTACAGGTGCTTAGGCCACAGCTTGACCCCCTGACAGATCAGCAGGTAATGGATGTTTATAACCTTAAACAATCATGTGAGCAAGCAGAAGAGGCGCTTTCACAAGGAATGGAAAAACTCCAACAAACTCTGGCCGAAACTGTAGCTACTGGTCAATTAGGTGAAGGAAGCTGCATTCCACAACTGACTACCGCAATGGAGAAACTTGAAGCTCTAGTATGCTTTGTAAACCAGGTAGTAAATTTAGTATTCTGGCTTAGTCACAGAGTGTCCTTTGCACTTTCTTGAATTCTGTTTTCTTTTTTTAATGCTACTACTTCCTTTTAGGCTGTGTCTGCCTACACTCAAAAAAACAAAAGTATTATTTTGAAGGGCCTAATTTCCTTTCTTATCTTATTTAGAGATTTATTTTGCTTTTTGTAACGAAAATGACCTCATTGTATTACGTCTATGAGGTTGCATTTCCTCTGGGTTCAAGATAGTTTCAACAACAATAGTTAGTGTAAAATAAGGGTTTTTTTTTTTTTTTCCGGGATTGAGATTTTCTCCCCCATGTATGAAAAACCTTCTCTTCTTTTGTTAACCCATATTTGGTATCTACAAATAAAAGCAAGACCTACTATGGGAGGAAAGAGGAGTTTCCCGGAGCCAAATGTGGCCTTAGAGTGGGTTAGTCGCATAAAATTGCATAAAATGAGCCATGGAGAGTAGGTATCAATTGCATTGGCCACTCATTGGCAGCTGGCTCCATGTTTGATTTTTAACTTACTTGCCTGGAGACTGCATACCTTCAGCTAACTATTTACAGATGCATCTCCATAATAATTATTTGGTCATTTCCAAAGTGATGGTTGCCTGCTAAATATCCCTAAAATATGAAGAAAATTGTGTGATCCAAATAACTGCTTTTATAGAAAAGTTGGTCTTGTTTCCATGGAATGAACGATCTACCAAATTACTTTAAGAAAATAAGTCTTTCGTATGAGTTTTAATTACCTTTGGGACTCTGCTCAGCAGGCTGACCACCTTCGACGGGAAGCTCTACAGCAGATGCACCGTATTCTGACCATACACCAAGCAGCTCGGGGCTTGTTAGCGCTAGGGGAGTACTTCCAACGTCTAAGGGCACTCAGCTCCCTTTGGTCAACCCGTCCTCGTGAACCAGCTTAAGTTTAGGAAGACATCCTGATATTAGCCTCACGGGGTCAGCACTTGCTGTTGGAGGTGCATCTGCAATAATGTTCCTCTGCAGTTCACGTGTAGCTCCAGTTTGAGCTTTTGCCAATCCTTAAGCAACCTCCTTGAAAAAAGTTGCGTATACATTAGCAATTCTATGATTTTTAATACTTCAAGCATTCATAGAACTTAAAACTTTTGTACTAGAAAAGCTTTAGCCATTTAAAGTGTGTAATAATGCAAAATATGTACATAAAATTGGTGAGTTTGTTTGCATAAATAATGAAGCCCTCCTGTTGTATGATTTACATCCTTCCATGCCCATTGATCATGTCATTTGTTGCTGCGATTTTTTCTGAGCTGCAGGCTGCCATATAAACTCAAATATTTTCCCCTCTTCAAGGGAGAGATGAGGCACAAATATGGTATGTGACGGACGCTAAACTTATGATAGCGAATAAGGACATGGGTTGATGGAATTCTAGGATTCAGTTGAGATCATGTTTGTTCATGGGAGTACATTTTCTCCCAGCCCTGGTTTGGTAACTTGTTCCTACGGTTTTCCTGCTTGATAACCTACTAGGTGAACTAAGTTTACCTTATTGTCTTATGTTTTGTTGATCTCGCATGGGTGCAAAGTGCAAACTAGTATAAGATTATTGTGGAATATAAGCAGTAGACAAGCTCATTACATGCTGCACGTTGAAGACTTTGAATATTCAATTTTCCTTCAGATAAATACCTGATATATGAACTGCCAAGTCCAAATTGAGGGGGATCAAACAAAAGGCCGTCCTCTCTGGATTTCTCCCTGTCATTCAACGAGCGCTGATGTCAACACCTGAGAGGCACAGGTAAAGAGACGAATCCTGAATTATTGTTGGTCATTGATTTTTTTAGCGAACTCACTCTTCTTTGATAGCACTTGCCCTTTCTTTTGCTTATTATTTACTTGTTTATCTTTTCCTCCCAAAAATTGGGAGTTGAAGGGATGGACATTGTTGCAAATAATTGATCACGCATAATGATCCAAAGTGCCGTTCAGTTGGGGGGGGGGGGGATTCTTTTTGTTAGAAAATTAATTTTTTAGAAATATACATAATTAGACCCCACGGAGAGTTTTTTTTCTAATTTTTTTTAAATTACTTTGATCTTCAAATTGGGATAACTTGTGTGTGTAAGATGACTTGGGTTATCTGTAGACTTATCAACTGCTTCCCTGTAATGAGAGTTGCCTTCATCACCCCTATTCAATCATTCAACTATTGGCTGTTTGCAAGCTTAATCGTTCATTGCATTTCCTTCGTGTTCTGCTCATCCCAACCTCACCCCCCCCCCCCCAAACAAAAAAAGTTGTAGTCCCCAGTATATCTCAAAGTTCGGCTCCGTTTTCATTGTTCATTGGTTCATTGCTTTGCATATCTCAGAAGCAAAATGGTGGATCCATTGAGTACTTATGTAATTGTTCCCTTCATCTCTGGTTTCTTCAGTGAATTGATTGATCGGTTGGCAACAGAAAAGATGAGGAAACTCCTGATGGGACGAGATTCAACTGTTGAGAGCTCTCAAAGTTGAGGATATCACTGATAAAAGTTAGACGGGCAGTCAATAATATGGAGAAGAAGCCGGATGATGATCCAGATGTGAAGGGCTCGCTCGACAGCGTGAAGCATGCCCTCTATGATGCTGAGGACTACTAGATGAGATTAGTAGGGAAGGTCTGTGACAGAAGATATACTCTGAGACTCATTGCAGTCAAGGTGTTGCTCAGGTGGTTGGTGGAGTGGTTGCTTCACTAGATTCGTTCTATGAAGGAGTAGATCCAAGGATTGAGAACATATATAATCTACTCAAAATACTTGCTCTACTTATTGAAGCCCCTGACCATGATACCAGCTCAGAGACCCGTCAGTCTCAGTTCCAGATATCTCAAACAACTCACTCAATGGAAGACTACCCGATTCAATGGAAGACCACCCGATATATGGTAGGGACTTGGAAAGAGAGCTGATTATTGACGTCTTGCAGGATGGTGTGCTAATGTTGGGTTTAATAGCCCAAAATCGTTTTATCCACCATGGGCTTCAAGGAGTTTAGGCTATTGGCAGCTAGGGTTACTCATAGGATTTTGCATCCTGATACCTATAAACCTTATATAAAGGGCTTAGCCTAGGCCCTAATAATCATCCCAATAACACAAACAACAGGCATCCATAAGAGCTTAAGTTATGCTATTCCTGTTTTTGTGAGAGAACGTTCTGAGTGATTTGTAATCGCTTTCTAATCTCTTCCTATAGCACATCGCTCTGAGATCAGTTTTGTACTCTCCCATCTCTATAGTGAATTATTTGCTCATCACCGTCCGTGGTTTTCTCCCGTTTCAGGTTTCCACGTAAATTCTTGGCATTAATTTCAGTTTGTTTTTCTCTGTCTTGCTATTATTATCGTACTTGTAATTTCTTTGTTGTTCATTCAATTCCTAACAAGTGTTATCAGAGCATTGGTTTAGAATGGCAACAATCATGAAGTTCGATATCCCTAAGTTCGATGGCAAGATGAGTTTCAATATCTGGAAGGTCCAGATGATGGCTGTTTTTACCCAGATTGGGTTGAAGAAAGCCATTGGTGGAAAGAAGAAGAAACCTGAAACCATGACAGAAGACCAGTGGGAGGAGCTTGATGAAAAGGCTCTCTCGACAATTCAATTGTGCCTGACAACTCATGTCCTCCGTGAAGTTCTGGATGTAACTACCACGACAGATATTTGGCTTCGGCTAGAGTCCTTATACATGACGAAAAGTCTTGCAAACAAAATTCATCTGAAGGAATGTCTGTATACATTCTCCATGACGGAAGGTACTCCTATTAAAAACCACTTTGACGAGTTCAATTCTGGTATTATTGATCTTGAAAGTCTGGATGTTAAAATCGCGGATGAAGATAAGGCGGCGTTGTTGGTTGTCTCTTTACCCCCTTCCTATAAAATCTTCAAGGAAATCTTGTTATATAGTAACAATGATACCTTGTCTTTTGAAAATATTAAGGCTAACTTACTATCTAAAGAAAGGTTTGACCTTGAAGTTCAGGGTGAAAAACGTGAAGGCTTGTTTGTTAGGGATGAATCCTATGGGAAAGGAAAGACCGCTAAATCACAGTCTGAAAGACCTAGACCCAACAAGTTTTGCCATTATTGCAGGAAAACTAGGCATGTAGTTTCTGAGTGTTTTAAGTTGAAAAACAAGAGGGAGAAAGAAGAAAATAATACTCCTTCACACTCCAATGAACCTGCCACAACCACCTTCGTTGAGTCTGATTCTGACGGTGACATTTTATTTGTTACCTCTACCAAAAAGGGGGGCGTTTCTGATTTGGTTCTAGATTTGGAGTTTACCTTTCATATGCATCCTCATAAGGACTGGTTTTCTACATATGACCCAATTAATTCTACTTCTATTCACATGGACAACAATGCCTAATGTAATGTTGCTGGAATTGGTACTGTTAAAGTCAAGACCCATGATGGTGCTATCAGGACTTTATCAAATGTTAGATATGTTCCTGATTTGAAGCGTAATCTTATCTCCTTAGGCACCCTTGAATCCAAGGGTTGCAAATACTCAGCCGAAGGTGGAGTTATGAAGGTTTCCAAGGGCACTCGAATTCTGTTAGAGGGTTTGAGACATGGGACTCTCTATGTTTTGCAAGGATCTACTATGAAAAGTCCTGCGGTGGCTGCTTCTTCTTCTTCTCCTAATGGTATTTCCGGTGCACATTGGGAGAAAAGTCTACACAAGCCACTTCCCAGTTCAAAGTTCAAGAATCCCTTCAACTCAACAGGTGGTCGGTTCGCATGATGCCCTTCGGGGCTTCGCCCTACAGGGCTCTACCCTTCGGGGTTTCTTTGACTGTGTTCTTTATAGATGTTGGTGATTTTGGTCCAAGGTGGACATTGTTGGATTTAATGGCCCAAAATCGTTTTATCCACCACGGGTTTCAAGGAGTTTGAGCTATTGGCGGATAGGGTTACTACTAGGATTTTGCATCCTGATACCTCTAAACCTTATATAAAGGGTTTAGCCTAGGCCATATGATGAACCTCTATTTATCCCATTTTCAGCCCCCATTTGACCCATTTTCTCCTGCGTTTTCACGTTCAATTGCATTAAGGAAGGATCAAATCGGCATCCTTTAACATACTTTTTACTCATACCGCATCTTTCGATATTTTCAGGAATCTTATCGAAGAAATGGAAATATGAACAATTTCAGCAGAAAGGAGTGCCAAAGAGGCAAATTAAAGCAACGAAAAAGCATCGCACGGAAGTCCCGAGGAATCGAACACATGCCGCACAGCCGGACCGCGAAGAATCGACGAAGCAGCCAGCCGGCCAAGTGGCGCGCCAGTGTTGCTTGGCCGATTTTGGGTGGTTTCGCCAGCATTTTGGCACGGTGCCATCGTGCCTTGAGGCACGACCGCGCCACCCCCGTTCCGCGTCGCGACTTAAATTTCCTTCGGGGCTGTTTTGCGTGGACATTCAGTTTTCTCTTTTCACGTACGTTTAGAGGCGAATTTTAGGTTTTATTTGAGAGTTCTATTTTGGTACTTTTGATTACGCTATTGGATTGAAGCTTATTCTACCTTTAATTCATTCAATTAGTTCCAGGTTCTTTTCTCTGAATTCTCCTCTCGTTCTTGATTATCAATTCTCTGCTCTTGTTCTTGATTATTTTGGGGTTTACAATGGTTATGGAATTGAATGTCATGGTTGTTGTTAGAAACATGATTGTAGGTTAAATCCTCCAACTTAGGTTGGGATTAACGCCGAATATGTATGGTTGAATCATGAATTGACCCAATCCTCGCATCCCTTTTGTTTTGTAATTGCGAATTCTACTATGCACGTCACATGCTCGATGAAATGCTCGAAAAAGTGTTCATCCTCTTTATTAGGGTTTAGGGGAGCGTTGAGAGACGAAACCTTTACCTAGTGCGACTTAGTGGACGATTAAGGTTTTAATATGAAAATAATTAAAATCCTAATTGGGATTTGAGATTGTAGACCTTGTAATTCTTCAACTTTTAGTCCCATGAGAATAGGCGACTATAGTTGTAGGATTAGTCTTTGACCCTTGAGAGATGGAGGAGATGAACTCAATTGGCAATTTATCCATTCATGATGCATGCTTGGGAATACTTGGTAGGGCTAGTAACTGATCCGCTAGCATAGTCGTGTTGTTAATTCCAACCTAGGTGTTTACTCTTCTGCTATTTATTCCATATTTTAATTGTTATTGTTTCCCTTAGTTAAGCTACAAGACTCCAACTGTGATTGCCTAACTTGAGTAATTAAAATAGTTCTAATAGTTGGAAGCAAGCTCCTCGTAGACACGATCCGTACTTGCCAGTTGCTAGCTACAGCTACGCTGTGCACTTGCAGTATATTTTTAACTTAACAACCTAATAATCATCCAAATAATACAAAACACAAGCATCCATAAGAGCTTAAGTTATGCTATTCTTGTTATTGTGAGAGAGCGTTCTGAGTGATTTGTAATCGCTTTCTGATCTCTTCCTATAGCTCTTCGCTCTGAGACAGTTTTGTACTCTCCCATTTCTATCGTAGATTATTTGCTCATTGTTGTCCGTGGTTTTCTCCAGTTTCGAATTTCCACATAAATTCCTGGTATTAATTTGTGTTTGTTTTTCTCTGTCTTGCTATTATTATCATCCTTGTGATTCCTTTGTTGTTCGTTTAATTCCTAACCGATCCTAATGAGAATTTTATGATCGAGCCAAAAAAACATTTATTGCTTCTAGTTATCCCGTCACCCATGTTCAGAAGAAGATTCGTGTGGTTGCTATTGTTGGAATGCGTGGGATTGGGAAAAAAACCCTTGCTAAGCTAACATTTGATGACGAGAGAGTCACTTGTAAGAGACTCCTAATTGTGGTAGATGATGTTCGATATGGAACACTTGCGTACAAACTGGGATACCCGAAGTCTCTCTGTGTGCTGGGCTGCTCCAGAAAGCACCATAATAGTGACAATGCAGAGCAAGGATATTGCTAAGTGTTTAATCCTATCATTACTCGAGTTGCCCAGCTTTTTGATGATGATTGCTAGAACTTGATTAGAGCACGTGTGTAATCCTAGAACTTGATTTAATCTACCAAAGCTGCTTTTGTCTCATTGCCATCGGGTGAAATTATTGCCAACAAAAACAAGCAATCTTATTGGAATGTGCCATCTTGACATTCCTGGCACAATGATGCTGGAGAAGATGCCAGAGCATATTGGTCGGTGAAAAAGCCTCTGAACATTGACTGATTTTGTGGTGGGTGAAAAATCAGGGAGCAAGCACTGGAGAATTACAGGAGTTAAGGGAACTGAAGGGATGTTCAAGGATTACAGGATTTGAGAGAGTTGCTGCTGTAGCAAATGTTGCAGCAGGTAACTTAAGGGCTAAAGAACATCTTGCTGAGTTACTCTTGGGAGGACTAGATCTGCTGGACTTGGTCTCTGAAGGACGACAGTCCTTTGTTGCGAATGGGCAGAGTGAAAGAATTCTTGAAGCATTGAAGCCTCACACAAATTTGCAAACTGTTGACATTGTTAATTACAGAGGGACTCAGTTCCCAGATTGGGTAGACCATGCTGCATTCAAGAATTGGATGACCTCAAGCACCTCGTAATAGAGGATTTTTCCGAATAAGAAACTGTGGGTGCAGAAGTTTATGGAGAACAAAATTCATCCTCAAGCCAGTCCTTTAAATGGTTGAAGAGTCTGAAGTTTAAAGGCTATCTAAGCGGAAGGAGTGATACAGTTATGAAGCAGATCCCAGCCCGTTCCCTCTCTTACAGGAGTTGTATATCCAGGGTTGTCCAGAATTGAAAGAAGACTTTCCTCTGTTGCCTTCTCTAAAGGTATTCAGCATGAGGCACTGCTCAAACTTTCATGGATCACTTCCATGGTCAACACTTCTTCATGAATTAAGCCTTGAAGACTGTCGCGGACTAGATTAAACAATCTACCTCTCTTACTGCCTTGAGCATGCAGCACAGGGACAGCCTTGCGGATGTTCAATTTACATCTGTGAGAAAAGTCGTCACTTGTTTAACTTCTCTAGACATCCTAACCATAAAGCATAACGGCAAAGGCAACGGTGATATCCACTGACACAATTTGCGATTGAGATCACTTACTATAACAAACCTTGGTTACATACTTAGAGCTGCTCAGGGATTGACGTACCCTGCAGTATCTGCATATCCACAATTCTTGTCCTCCTTTTTGGCAATTTCTGTTAGGGAAATTCCAAGTGCTCAATTATCTCTGTATGTATGATCTTCACCATCTTAAAAAGAGTTCCAGGCCTTTCCAATGGGAGAGGTTTCAAGTCGATGTCTCTATATGACCTTATCTATAGAGGGGTGTAGAAGACGAAGCATCTTTCCACCTGCAGCTTTCCTGGCTGACAATCTCACAACCTTATCCATCTGTGATTATCCTTGTCTTGGGTGGCTGGGCGACAAACTGCAGGACTGTTTTCCATCTCTTCGGTTTCTTTCTGTTGAGCATTATCTGCAGCTTGAATCATTTGAAAACCACGATCTTCCCGACCTGCAAACACTACTCCTTCGGAGGTGTGAGAATGTTAAAAATATGTCTGCAATGTCAATGTGCATCCTCTGCAGCTACTGGACATTGCCAGGTGTCCAAAAGTTGAGGCAATTCATGCTGAAGTCTACCGCACAGCTTGCACAAGCTGATGATCTCTGGGTGTGAACTCTGAAATCCCTGCCTGATAACAGGCACAACACTCTGGCTGTTCTTGCGCTCTTGGACATTTCAGATTGCCCAGAGTTGGATTCACTGCCAGTGGGTGGCCTACCTCCTAAGCTAGAGATACTGCACGTTAGGAACTGCAAGAAGCTTATCCCAAACTATGTGGGTTGGCAACTGCACAAACTCGACTTCCTCAAAGAGCTAGCAATTGAAGGGTTTGAAGGCAAAGGTCTGTTTCTAGGTAATGATTCGCTGCCTTCTGCACTCACCATTACTTCTATGGACGAGTCTACAAATATCAGGTCGATTAACTGTTAGGAGCTTAACCCCCTCGCTTGTCTCCAAGACTGGAAGATCATGGGATGCCAATCACTACATGCATTCTCTTACAACTTGCCAGAGTCTGTATGCTGTTTGCCTATTGCGAGATGTTTCCATCAATGGTAGCCTGATGGACCTGATTAAGCAAGATCTCTCACATCACCTACATTCTCCTGGATCCATAATCAGATGTCCATCACTGGTAGCAATGTATAGCTTAACCAAGATCTCTACGCAGCAGTATAAATATATGTTCTCTGAAACAATTTTCAACGTTTTACACGTTTTACAGTTGTAATGAGTAGAGTACAATTACAGTTATAACCTTGAGCTATTAACTGTTACGACTTACGGGTCAGTTTTATATTATTCTAGATGAGTAGACGAACAATGGCTCAACAATGGTGCTGCCAGCAACACCCCCCCCCCCCCGCTTTCTCCCCTTATTTTAACGAATAAGAAGCAGACAATAGCATTTTCATCAGCAATTCATGGAATGATATAACTTCTCTGTATTTCCGATCGTTGAGTGCTGATTGCCAGATGAAATGGAGATGCAATGTAGAAACAGAGACTATGGGGAAAACAAGCAGCTTTTAGAGCAACAAAAGTGAACAAGAAGTTTTAAGTTGACATGGTAAAAGTTTACAACAACTACCAAATCATACTTCCACACTAACGACCCATAATAATTGATCATTGTGAACTGGTTTCCGTACAAATCACTTGAGTAGCTAGTTCAGTCTCATTCCCTTGTCTTACGAGTCTCTGCTAATATTCTTGTAGAATGTAAATGTCCACAGATCATTAATACTTTACCTTGATGATGTCTTCCATGCAGCTGTGGAGGTCGAACCCTTGGTTCCAAAACTGAGGTCAATATGCAATTTGCAAAAGAAGTGGCAAACAAATTTTGTGATCAAGTTGAATGGAATCGATTCCATTCTTGGCATGCCAAAGCTTAGGATTAAAACTCCTATTTTGCAAGATATGTTAGCTCCTAGATTACCATAGTTTCGGTCTTATATCCTGCATTCTATCATCTTGTTAAATGTTGCTCTATAGAATTAGATCGAACATTAAAAGTTGCACATTTAAACATATGATTATGACACACTTGGGACAGCTGCTGTGACATCATTTCTGCACAGCCTAGATTCCATGGAAAGACTTGATTTTAATTCAGCTTGGTGATTTAACTATCTAACCTGACCCAAGAGTTCTTGCACCTCAAAGAAAGTTGAAATTGCCTGCCCAAGTATTGGCTGCTCACCGTGAAAGTAAATCTCCTCATCACTTACTTTTGAATTAGTTCATGTTGGAAGAGAGGCCATCTTTTAACCTTTTGAGCAGACTTACAGAAAAAGAACTCAACAGCCTTATAAATGAAGAAGAGGAAACAACTACAGAATTATGATGGTGCTGCATTCTGTAACACTGTGTTAATGTGTCCAAATGTTCTATTGATTGATATGTTCTTGTTTCAGATTTGCTTGGCTTGTTTTGTGACCTAAATGCCAATGTATGCTGAAATTTGAGCTCTTTGGCTGAAAGCCCCACAAAGTTTGTCACTTGCTGAAATGGCAGAAAAACTAATGAGCACACATTGCACAGGGAGGATGAGGAAGGAAATAAGACGATATATAAATTCATGTTTTAGTTCCCCAACTACGAGTCTATAGATCAAACTTGCACTTGCCTAGAAATGTCAATGATCCTCTTTCAATTCAGCTTGAACTTGAACAGTTGTTCATATTTCTTTTTTCTTTTTTCCCTCTTCTTTCCCCAGAAATACTCAGCTTGTAAGTTTTTCTCATTACTAGATTGATATTATTCACTTTTGATCAATGATTGAAACAGCTCAGTTACATGGCACATCCACGATTGTTTACGTCCACCTCTATACCATCCTGCATAATAACACTACTCCCATTTAGATAAACTTGACCTCTGTACAAAATTGCCGAACATTTACAAGAGTGTTCAATCTAGCTTTTACCTACCTTCATCCAAAAGCCAACCATAAGTTGCCACAGTTCAGTCAAGTCTTCTTTGGATTCTGTCATCTGACACATTGGCTCCCAGAAGGCACATTTGCTATGATCAACCACCTGGTCACCTGGATGCCTTTGTTTGTAAGCAGATGAAGTACAGAGCTGAGAATTCCTCTTTTGGGACTACATTTGAGATCCAGGTATCAGAACTCCAGAATCGCACATTAATCCCTAGATGTACAAAACATCCAGTATAGTATCTATCTAATACCGATCAATACCGTACTGGCTGGCTTCGATGTTAAAGGAGCTATTACAGGAGTGGCAAGTATTTGACTTTATGGTTCTGGACTGGACACAACTAAATGTGGTCAAAACAACTTTCATGATGGCTGCATTGGTGCTTTCTCAGCACTGTATCAGTTTGTCCAAAGGTTTTATTGATGGATATATTTCATGTTTCAGACTTGCTTAGTTACTGTTCTGACTTCTAAACTTTCATGATGCCTGTTTGTGGTGAAGAGGAAGGGCATAAGAGGGAGTACAAATTCGTGTTCTGGTTCTCCAGCTACATTTCTGTTGATCAAACTTGCACTTGTCTTTCCAAATGTTGATGATCCTCTTTGAAATCACCTTGAAATTGAACATTTTTCAAAATTTTGGTTTCCATTTTTTCATGCTTCCTAGGATAAGAGGCACATGTCAGACATTGATGCCTTCAATCAAATATTTAGCTTGTTAGTTTTGCTCAAACCCTCGCCCCCCCCCCCCCCCAAAAAAAAAAACTAACTATTGTTTGGGTATAACCCCAGAAGTTAAAAAATGGCAAAGGAAAAATGCAAGTCGCCATTGGACACTAGCCAAAGACCTCCAATATTGTCAGCTTCACGAATTTTCGCTTTTGATCAATGATTCGAACAATGCAGTGACAAGGTACATTTACCATTATTGGTGTCGATCCTCCATGTAAATCCTACTCCCACTTATGTCTGCTTAACCCTGCACAAAAGTCTTCTCTTTTGCAAAGTGCCACTCACCTGACCCTTCTTTTTCTTTTCCACTCACCTTTCTAAGAAAGTAGAAATAGATAACATAAACAAATATTGCCACTAGATGTCCCTTACCCATCTTCCTCTAACTTCTTGTTGCTGCAAATTTGAGTTTGGTTTGGAGAAGTCAATTGTTGAGTCAATAGCAATGCGCGTTTATTTTATTTTTTTTTAAATCTTGGTGTTTGAATATTGCGAATCTAATATGTGGAAGATGACTTGGGATTTGTATTAGTCTATTTACAATCTACTATATGCAAACTGATGTAGTAGCTCTTGTAGACTGCTGCACTGAAGCAAAGTTGCCTTGATCACCGCTGTTCAATCTGCTTGATCTTTCACCGCCCACCACACAAGGAGGACGCTTCTATTATGTGATTTACATTCTTCCATTGATCGTTCATTCGCTACTACTGCTGTTGCTACGTCAATTATTTCTGAGCTGCAGGGTGCCAGATACAGTGAAACCTGGAGTTTAATATATTCATAGTTTTATTTCTTGAGCAATATGGCAAGTGTTCATGCAACATTGTCGAGTGTCAAAGACGAGCATGTCGAACATTTTTTTGGGTTTAAAAAGTAAAATCTAAGAAAACTAACTAGTGTTACAGGAATGGATAAGAAATTTGCAACAATGGCTCTAAAAATGACCCACCCATCTGAGTGGCACATGTTGTTGAGGAGAATGTAATGTCTCCATTTTAATTTTGTAGTCATTGCATACGCATTCTGCTAGGGTGGAGTTAGTGTCTCATCCTGGACAGCATAGTTGTAATTTCCATTACAAGAAGTGGTTGTCAGATATTTTCCTCTCATGATTCGAGCTGTATATTATAAAGGTACATGTATGTACATATAAGGTATACGAGACTACTACTCAACGAATTCTCACTCTTTTTGCCTCTCTTTCTCTCTCTGAAGTCACTGACTGCTGTTCTTGATTGCTGTTTGAGGAATTTCTACATGCTTCTCCCTCTTCCTTTGTTAAATGGAGACCGAGAAAGTGAAGCAATAGAAATGAAATTGAACCTGAAGGTGGTGCTGCAGTTGTATCACGTGATAATGGATCCAAGACAAGGCAGGAGATCTGAGAGATGTTGCCGACATCAGGTGATTCAGGTCCTCGGCATTTTGCTGCCAGTAATGGGCACTCCAAAATGGTCAACCAACAAAGAGAATGGGGCAAGTCCTCGGAGAACTGTTGGAGCGAATGACATCTCCTGATCTCCAATTCTCGGAGACAATCTAGGTGTTTAAGCTCCAGACAGTTAATTGACCTGAGATTTGGAAATGCAACAATGGAAAGGATGGTGAGTGCAGAAGGCATTGAACCAGTTGCTGGAAAGGGACCTTCACCTTCAAAACCTTCAATAACCAGCTCTTTAAGGAAGATGAGTCTGTATAGCTGCCAACCCAAATAGCTAGAGATGAGCTTGTTGCAGTTTCTGATGTGCAGCACCTCTAGGCTAGAAGGCAAACCACGTTGAAATGATTCTAACCCTGGACAATCTGAAATGTGCAAGAGCTCAAGACATTTGAGGGTGTGCATGTTACCAGGCAGGGACAAAAGAGTTTCACACTCAGCGATCCTCAGCTTCTGTAACTTGTCAGGAAGATCAACAGAATGAAAATGAAGTGGCTCAAGTTTTGGACAGTTAGCAATGTCCAGCAGCTGAAGAGAGTTGCAGTCAGATATGCAGGGCAAACGTTTAAGATTCTCACACCTCCAGATGCGTAGTGTTTCAAGATGGTGAGGAAAATCGTACTCTCCAAATGATCTAAGCCGTGGACAATTCTCCACAGAAAGAAACCTAAGAGACGGAAAACAGTGGTTTAATCTGTTGCCTAGCAGCACGAGAGTTCCACAATCATGGACAAATAAGGTCGTGAGATTTTCAGCCAGAAACCCTTCACCTGGGAAGAAAGACACTTGAGAACAGCTCTCTATAGATAGGTCACAAAGATATGTCAACACTGACTTATCTCGTGGTGGAATAATCTGGACCTCTCGGAGATTGTTGCATTTGAAGATCGTTAGATGATTAAGCATTTGGGGGTGGCTGGATGCAAATTGCATGGAAGGAGAAGCAGAATTGTAGATATGTAGGTACTGCAGGATGCGGCTATTCATGAGCAGCTGTTCTATGTCATGAATGCCGGTTATACTAAGTGATCTCAAAGAAGAAGGGATATGCCAACCCATTGTTACCTCAAGAGATGGTGTGAATGGATCACTCCACTTCAAGGCCAGGCTGTCCAGGGAAGTCAAATGAGGGGTAGCTGCTTTTATAATTGCAATTTGTTCATCTGTAGGCCTGCCCCCATGCAAGCTCAAGGAGGTAAGACAGGTCAAGTCAACGAGACTGCTCAAATCTGCATTCCACAGTTTTCAAGGCTCAATTCACAGAGGAGTGTTGATCGTGGAAGTGATCCACAAAACCCTGGGCAATTGCTCATATAGAGTACCCTCAGAGACGGTAATTCTAAAGGAAACCCTCCAATCAGCTCTGGACAATCCCTCACATACAGTTCCTGCAAACAAGGGAAGAGGCTGGCACCTGCTTCAACTATAGACCATTCTGTCCAGTGTGGTAGCCCTATGAACTTCAGGCTCTCCAAGGAATTAAAACATCTGATTGAAGACAAATGTTGTTCCCCAAAAAAATTTGGACCCAGCATCTGCATTTGATCAAATCCTTCTACTACAAGGTGCTTGAGTCGGGGCAATTATCCGAGTGTTGGCAATTCAACACAGCATCGACCCTGTCGAAGATGCAGAACCTCCAAATATTTGAAGTCAGCATGGCCTACCCAGCCTGGGAATCTTTCCCCATTATAACTGATAATGCTAAGTTTTGTCAAATTTATATGAGGCCTTAATTCTTGAAAAATTTCAGTCTGCCCAATAGCAAAAGAGGACCCTTGTCCTTGCTCCAAAACTAACTCATCCAGATGCTTTTTCTCAATTAGTTTAGCCGCTGCAGCATCTGCTTCGGAAACAACATTCTCCAATCCAGAGATCCTTAATTTTCCTTTCAGAAACTTTACACCCCCCAATTCTCCAATGCTTGGCCCTCGATTTTTACCAACCACAAAATCAGTCAACATTCGCAATCTGCTTAACTTGCCTATGCCGTATGGCATCTCCTCCAGCCTGTGTGTGCCGCGAATGTTGAGATGGTACATTCCAACAAGATTCCCAATCTTGTTTGGCAGAGATTTCAATTGATGACAATCAGACAAGAGCAATGTCTGGAGATTATACAAGCTACAAAGAGTATCTGGCAATCCTTCAATCAAGGTGGAAGAGCAATCCAGGAAGCGTAAGTGCTTCAGGCTGCCAATTGACAGCGGTATGCTGGTGATATTGTAGCCACACAAACTCAGTACACGCAAGTGGCAAAAAGATGGAACTAATGACTGCAACATTTCACCGGATAAGTAGTAAAGAAGCTCCTTCGAAGATGACCTCACAGGCAGGAATGTGCGTAAAGCTTGTGAAATTTCAGAATCAGCGATGCACCCAAACCTATCACTTATCTCGTATTGGCATTGTAGACACGTGAAATGGCGAGGCCATGCCGAGGAAACACTTGAAGTGTTTGCCTCCAACATAAATCCGAATTCCCCCATGACATGTACAGCCAACTCCCGAATCAAGTCATGCATTACGATTACGAAGCAATGTTTGTTTGAGGTTGAGTCTTGAAAGAACGATCTTGCAAGCAAATCATCGAAGCAGTCCCCTACTACTCGCTTATAGCTTGTCTCTGGATCTATGAGACCCTCAGCCATCCATAGCATCAGCAGTTTCTCTTTCTGAAACTGGTAGTTCTTGGGAAATATAGAACAATATGCAAAGCACCTCCTCAGATCTGGAGGGAGGAAGTTGTAGCTCAACACCAGTGCTGGCAAGATCTCCTCCCGCCCAGGAGGCAAGTCGCATATCCTGCTGTTCTCAATATCCTCCCATTTCCTCGAATCAGGAAAACCCTCCAAGAGACCCCCGAGAGCTTTTGCAGCGAGTGGCAGTCCTCCTCAGTCCTCACTTTGCTGCAATCCGCCTACCTATATTTTCAAAACATCCCTCTTGGACTCGAGCAGCAAGTGGACCAGCCAATGCACATGCTTTAATCAAGTTCCAGCAATCATCATCAGATAGCTTAGGCAACTCAAGAGTAAGGCGTTCTTTTCGTGGGGAAATTTACTCATCCCACACCTACTCACTTTTTCCCCTCTCTTTCTACTTTTTTTCACACTTTAAAAAAATACCACTCATTTTCACATTCATCCACTTCTTCCCACACCTACATAAAACAACTATTTCTCATATTTGAATTTTTTTATAATTTACGTAATTATGTCTACGAATAATCTGATAGCAATTATGAGCAGTTTTAATTTTTCAGATGTTATGGAACAGTTTTGTTTTTTTCTTTTTCATTAACTTTTTAATTTTTAAATTTTTTTTAATTTTTTAGTTCTATTTTTTAATTTTTAATTTTTTCATTTTTTCATTTTTTTAATTTTTAAATTTTAAATTTTTCGGATGTTATGGAACAGTTTTATTTTTTTACTTTTTCATTAATTTTTTAATTTTTTGATTATATTTTTTAATTTTTTAATTTTTAATTTTTTTGTCTTTATTTTTAATTTTCAATTTTTTAAATTTTTTTGTATTTATTTTTATTCTTTTAAAAAAAATTAAATTATAATTTTTTTTGTATTTTATTTTTTTGTATTTTTTGTATTTTTTTATTCCAAAAAAACAACCAACGGAAAATTCCAAAAAAATAAAAAATAAAAAAATTTATACAAAAATAAAAAATAAAAAAATAAAAAATAAATACAAAAAATAAAAAAAATAAAAACAAAAAAAATTTAAGAAAATTAAAATAAAAATAAAAATTACAAAATTACAAAATTAGAAGTAAAAAATTAAAATTTAAAAAATTAAAAAAATTAAAAAAATAAAATAAAATAAAATAAAATAAAAAATAAAAAATAAAAAATAAAATAAAATAACAAAAAAATAAAAAATAAAAAATAAAAAATAAAAAATAAAAAATAAAAAATAAAAAAATAAAAAAAATAAAAATAAAAACTAAAAAATAAAATAAAAAAACAAAAAAAATAAAAATAAAATAAACAAAATAAAACAGAACAATCGAAAACAAAAAAAATTCATCATCATTAATAACTATCACAATAAAATTATTACATTATCAAACAAAAAAATATTAATAACTAATACTTCAACTTCATTCAACTATATTTAACTTTTACCCACACTCACCCACTTTTTCCCACACTTAAAAAAAAAACCACACTCACCCACTTCTTCCCTCCCTTTCTCACAATCACCTATCACACACCTCTCATTTCTTACTGAAAAGAACAGGGCCTTAGTTGTTAGTTTAGGTTCTGATGTGTTTGTGATGTTTAGTTGGTAGATTGTGTGGACTTGGATTGTAATTAGCCTCTTGATGGCTAATTGATCTTGTGCTAGGCCTAACCATATCCAATCTATGCTTAGAACCTAGAGTTTTTCCTCATGCCTGCCAAGTGTTCGATGAAATGTTTGAGAGAGCTTTCATCCATATTTTTGGGCAATTGACTTATGCTGAGATGTGAGGTCAATTAGCTAGTGTGGGAGAGGGAATAACCGAGTTCGGGACATGAAAATAGTATCCGAATCGAGTTAGGTCCGGGGTTACTAGTTTTGTAGTCTAATTGGACTAACCCCATGAAAATAGGTGGTTAGGCTAATTAGACTAGCTCATAACCCTTAAGAGAGGGCTTGGGTGGTCTTTGATGGTGCAACCGATCATCTCTAGTTCGCAGTGTGGTTTGAGTAGGTTAGGACTCGCCTTGATTAACTGGTTCATCACTTGGTGAAATCATAAACCCAAGCCCCTTTTTGTTTATTTGTTTTAGTAGTTTAGTCCTTCTTCCTTCACTCTCTCTCTGGCCTAGATTGATACGTTTGGGCAAGTTTTGGTACTTGAAACCCAACTCCCTGTGGAATACGACCCGTACTTGCCGTTGCTAACTACAATTGGCACCGTGCGCTTGCGGTATTTTTAACTGAATAAGTTTTTGGCGCCGTTGCCGGTGAGTTGGCGTTTTTCAATATCGAAGCCCACTTGAGTATTCGAGACTAGGTTTTTCTTTTTTTATAACAAAAAAAAAACACAAAAATGACAATTTTCCGCTTCCCTCAGTATGAGCATGAATTATTTTGAAAATATTACGATAGATTACATGATTTTCTTGCTCATTGTGGTTATTGCTTAGAGAAGTGGGAAATTTTGAACATAGTCTATGAGGGTGTGAATTGTGAGACCCGTGCTCTTTTAGAGCACTGGGATTTCTACGCTAAAGATGTTAATGAAGCATGTGATTTTCTTGATTGGTTGGCTTGGGATACTTATGAATTTGAAACTAGTTGTTCTGATTCTTGCACCCCACCCCCTGCATCCCTGATTATGCCCCTCCTGTGTGTGAAATTTGTCATTGTTCTGACCACGCCAGTAATTCTTGTCCCTATTATATTTCTAATGAAAGCTTTGCTAGACTTAGCAATATGATAGAGACAATGAATAAGCAACAAGTTAAGTTTGTTGAGTTTGTTAATGAAGTGCGGGAGTATGACCTATCACCCGAGACCGACCTTAGTTCTAGTGCTCCTAGACTTGATGTCAATCTGTGTGATGATGGTGCGTCTTTTCCTCCTCTAGAGTCCGGACTAGAGGACGTACTCGACCCTCCCTTGACCACTTCACTCATTGTTGCTCCATCCTTTCTTAATACCCTTTGGGACAACACTGCGTTTATCATGACCTTTCCTGATACACCTTCCCCTTTAACTCAGTCGACGGAGTTCGAGATAGGTGAGACCATCGGCGTTAGCGCTAGTGTTGGTGTTGATGAGGATGATACTTGGTCTAAGTCCGGCTGAGTTGCATGATTTTCATAAGACTCCCACAGGGACTTCATGCATGGATGTTGTGGTTACAGGACCAACTAGTCCTGATTTTATTGATAACATATCCCCCAATTCTCCCGATACATTCCATACTTCCTATTCCTATTCACCACCCTCCCATTCCCCTAAGTGTTGCAATATGTCACTTATTGATCCTCATGTGATACTTGAGGGGAATAAGGTTGACTGTTGTAAGTCTCTAGGTACTTTTAGAGGGTATGACCCCTTCCTTGATCCTTATCTTCTGTACCTAGAGGGCATGCCTGGAGAAATCGTATTGATTATTGCATTCGATTATTCTGCCGATTTCTCTCAGGTATTTGGTGAGTTTAAGAAGGCACTAACTTTGTTTGCTAAATCTTTACCAGTGTTCTCTTACTCACACCATTCTGAGCTGCATGCAGCAATGCATGATAAGCTCTTACGCGCTTTGACTGCATCCGAGCTGACGACTAGCATCTTGAGCAGCAAGGAGTGGCTGATGCTCCTTATGTCGTCGTGGAATAGTTCGGGTACATTCAGTACCCGCCCTGGTATAATCGTTCTCACTCTCTCTCCCTCTTTTTTTTTTCTTCCTTTTTCTTTTTGTATAGTTGTGACTATTAGGTTGTGTTTCTTTTTTCTTTTTCTTTAGTTGTGGATAGTTGAGTTTGTGTCTCTGTGGTTCTTGTGACTACTCGGCTCCCAATGAGGACATTGTGAGATCTAGATGTGGGGGTGGAGAAGTCATATACCCTTTTATGTATATTTTTTGTGAAACTTTTTCACTTTTTCAATTTTGTATAGTTTTTCTTTTTGGCTTTGGGGAATTTTTGTACTATTGTGATTGGTTTTTAATCTTTGATAGCCTAGTTGTGAGGTTGTATACGGGTCAAGCATGCATGATGGAACACTTGTCTGTAATGTTGTTTTCGGTTTCTCATAATAACCTCATTTCACATGTGCAGTTTTGTGCCTACCTTATACACTTAACCATTGACTTTTGGTGTTAGTTGTTGAAGTTTGGGTTTAAAAACGCTCTGTTTGGTTCCTTGACTTCCTATTTTGGCTTCATTAACCAAAGAAAAAAAAAAGAAAAAAAAACGAAGTGGAAAACAAAACCCTGCTTCAATCCGGTACCGCTATTTGGGCTTGAATAAGTGCAAAGCACATCCAAATAAAGCCCCTAAATAGGGAAGAAGCCCAAATATGTGCTAAGTTGTTCCTCTGGGAGTTCAAGGTCTAATAAGCCAAGCACTACCCACTCGGGGGAAGGAGCATAAGGAGAGAAGCGGGAGAGCAAAAAAAATAAAAAAAAATTAAGGGGAGCAAAAATTAAGGGAGTCATAAGCCAAGTGGAGATGACCTTTGGCCTGATTTTAGCCTAGCATCGAGAGTCAATACACTTTGCACTGAGCACCAAAGTGTACTAATCGTGTCATTGTGTTATGTGGGGTGAAAAAAATGAGAGTCATGATGCATTTATAGCCTATGTGTATCTTGAGTGTACGCTTTGCTTGTATATGGATTCGTAGCTAGGTTGTTAGGGTGATGAGATCGATCTCGATGTGTACATGTTTTCCCTTTTTGCCTTTGTTAGGCGATAATTTGTCACACTTTACATGCCTTTTTCGCCTAATCTTAGCTCGTATAATAACGTAATCTTTAGAGTTTTTCTTGTTTTATTCAGTATTCTTTGAGATTTTTACTTGTTTTGTCTATTCTTGCAGGTAATAAATTGAACCGAGCAATTACCGCGAAACGGGCGAAAAAGGGTCAAAACAGGCAAAAAGACGGAAAAACGGGAGTCAGCGAGCAGAGCCGGCCAGCAATGTGGCACGGCCACACCGTGCCACGTGGCACGACCGTGCCATCTTGGCACGTCCGTGCCTCCCCTCCTGTTCGCCGTTCGCTCGGGTTTTTTCTATTTAACCCTCCTTCGTGCGTTTTTGTGGGCGGGGTTCGGGGTTCGCTTGGGGCTTCTCTCTGGCGATTTCTAGGATAGTTTAGTTTAGGTTTTAGCCAATAAGAACTCCATTGAAGAGATTAGATTAGGATTGTATTCGATAAATTTTGGATTCAAGCACTTGAATTTCAAGTTCTTCGCTTCAATTCATAAGTCTTTTTCTTCTCTTTCTCTCTATTTCTTGTTTCGTTCTTGTTTTAGATTTTCGTTAATTTAGTTCATATGCTTGCTTGGTTTTGATTTGATTCAATCATTTAGTTGTTATGTTTAATTCATGTTCGATTCTAGAATTAGTTTAGTTTCATGCCTCTTTCCTTTGCTGTGTTCTTCAAGTTTATGTTCTTAATTGTTAGTTTAGGTTTTGATGTGTTTGTGATGTTTAGTAGGTAGATTCTGTTGGCTTAGATTGTGATTAGTCTCTTGATAACTAATTAGTCTTGTATTTGGCCTAATCATACCCAATCTATGCCTAGAACCTAGAGTTTTTCCTCACGCCCGCCAAGTGTTCGATGAAATGCTTGAGAGCTTTCATCCATATTTTTGGGCGATTGACTTATGCTGAGAGGTGAGGTCAATTAGCTAGTGTGGGAGAGGGAATAGCCGAGTTTGGGACATGAAAATAGTATCTGAATCGAGCTAGGTCCGGGGTTGCTAGTTTTGTGGTTTAATTAGGCTAACCCCATGAAAATAGGTGGTTAGGCTAATTAGACTAGCTCATGACCCTTGAGAGAGGGCTTGGGTGGTCTTTGAAGGTGCAACCGATCATCTCTTATTCTCAGTGTGGTTTGGGTAGGTTAGGACTCGTCTTGATTAACTAGTTCATCACTTGGTGAAATCATAAACCCAAGTCCCTTTTTGTTTATTTGTTTTAGTAGTTTAGTCCTTCTTCCTTCACTCTCACTCTGGCCTAGATTGAGACACTTTAGTTAGCCTTGGTAGTTGGAAACACAACTCCCTGCGGACGACACCCCAAGTACTCAACGATACACCTTGCACTTGGGGTTTATAAATATTAAAACTGTGTGGTTTTTCCCTAACAGCCTTGTGTATACGTTTTGTTTTTTTTTTTGATAAAGAGAAAAAAATCCAAAAATATTTCAACGATTTTGTGGGTAAATCTTCTGCAAACCTTCACGAGACCTCACTTGTCCACTTGGGGGAACCAAGGGGTTTAAAGGGCTTGTTGCATATGCTAAATGCAACCGCGATTCCTACGGAAGTGAGTTAAGTTACTAGGTTATTTTTTCTTGTTTTGCTCAAGGACGCGCAAAAGATAAGTGTGGGGGTATTTATTAGGCGATAATTTGTCGCATTTTACATGCCTTTTTCACCCACGTTTAGCTTGTTTAATAACTTAATCTTTAGGATTTTTACTTGTTTTATTTATGTTTTGTAGGAAATAACATCAAATCAAGCAAACGCCGAAAAAAGGAGCGAAGACGGGACAAAGCGAAGAAAAATATCAAAAACCGGCAAAAAAGGACGAACTGGGGGCCGAACCACCGTGCCCAGAGGAATGGCACACATGGCACGGTGGGACCGTGCCACATGGCACGGTCGTGCCCCCCGGGGCTCGTCGTGCGGTTTCGCGATTTTCTATAAAAGGCCTCTTCGAGCGTTTTTGCGGGAGGTCGCTTGGGGCTTCTCTCTGGCGATTTTAGACTAGATTAGTTTAGGTTTTACCAAATAAAACCTCAATAGGAGGATTAGTTTAGGATTAAAGATTGTAATGTTGGATTCAGCTTTTGGATTTCAAGTTCCTTCATCAATTCAAGACTAGGTTTTCTTCCCCTTTCTCTATTTATTTCATAGTTGTTCTTGTTTATGTTTTGTTGGTTTAATTCTTGTGTTTGATTTGTTTAAGCTTTTATGATTAGTTTTCATTGTTGATTCATGTTATTTAGTTGTTTATAATTGTTTTATTTCATTCTCTTTGTTTTGTTCTTCAAGTTTATGTTCTTAATTGTTAGTTTAGGTTTTGATGTGTTTGTGATGTTTAGTTGGTAGATTGTGTGAACTTGGGTTGTAATTAGCCTCTTGATGGCTAATTGATCTTGTACTAGGCCTAACTATACCCAATCTATGCTTAGAACCTAGAGTTTTTCCTCATGCCCGCCAAGTGTTCGATGAAATGCTTGAGAGAGCTTTCATCCATATTTTTGGGCAATTAACTTATGCTGAAAGGTGAGGTCAATTAGCTAGTGTGGGAGAGGGAATAACCGAGTTCGGGACATGAAAATAGTATCTGAATCGAGTTAGGTCCGGGGTTGCTAGTTTTGTAGTCTAATTGGACTAACCCCATGAAAATAGGTGGTTAGGCTAATTAGACTAGCTCATAACCATTAAGAGAGGACTTGGGTGGTCTTTGATGGTGCAACCGATCATCTCTAGTTCGCAGTGTGGTTTGGGTAGGTTAGGACTCGCCTTGATTAACTGGTTCATCACTTGGTGAAATCATAAACCCAAGTCCCTTTTTGTTTATTTTTTTTAGTAGTTTAGTCCTTCTTCCTTCACTCTCTCTCTAGCCTAGATTGATACGTTTGGGCAAGCTTTAGTACTTGAAACCCAACTCTCTGTGAAATATGACCCGTACTTGCTATTGCTAACTACAATTGGCACCGTGCACTTGCGGTATTTTTAACTGAACAGAAACACCTAGTTCTTGAAGAAGGTTGACAAGCCATGTAACTTCAGCAGCTGCCTGTGCCATTGCTCTATACTCAACCTCAGCTGAAGATCGTGCAATGGTTCCTTGTTTCTTGGATTTCCAACTGATGGGAGATTTGTCCAGAAGAACAACATATCCAGTTACTGATCTTCTAGTTGTTGGACAAGATGTCCAGTCTGAATCGGAGTATGAATGTATGATGTGAGTTGAAGAGAGTCAGTGCCCCTAAGTAATATGCCTTGGCCAGCAGTTCCAGATATATATATATGAAGAGGTGATCTAATGCTGCCATGTGAGAAGAAGTAGGTTGTTGCGTAGGTTGTTGCATAAATTGGCTGAGGGCCTGAACTGCAAAGGAAATATCTGGTCTTGTGTTGGACAGAAAATCTAATTTTCCAATATAAGTTCTGTATAGGGTAGGATCTTCTACAGGTACCCCAGTGTCAGGGGTGAGCTTGTAGTTTATAGGTAGTGGTGTGGCAGTTGATCTAGCATGTAAGTGACCAGATTCTTTGAGTAGATCTTGAGTGAACTTCCTTTGAGTAAGAGTTACCCCATCCTAATGGTGAGTGACTTCAAAACCCAAGAAATAATGAAGAAACCCTAAATCCTTGATACCAAAGGCAATGTTTAGGCTTTGCTTAAGGTCTTGAATGGTAGTTGGGTATGAGCTTGTTAAAAGAATGTCATCAACATACACAACTACTGTAACGCCCCGAAAATTAAGTTACTAATTTCGATTAATATGTGAATGCGTGTTTTAGTGTTTTATTTCGATATATATGTGTGATTTAAGTTCATATGATTATGTTTGGGAAATAAATTAGTTGAGTTCGTGTTCAGCTAAGATTTTGGTTTTCAAAAAAAAAAAGAAAAAAAAGGGAAAAAAAAGTCAAAGTTAACCTTTGACCGAGTCAAAGTAAGTTTGACCGACCTTGATCGGGTCAAAGTTGGTATGCTATTTTTATAAGGGGGTGGGGGTTTGATTTTTCTCATCTTCATACACACACACATGGCAGAGAGGGAAAGAGGGCAGAAAGAAGAAGAAGAAGAGGAGAAGAAGAAGAAAGAGAAGAAGTTTGGGGTTGTGATTTTGATTGCAAAGTTAAGGTGAGTAATTTTTACTCTTCTTCAAGCTAAAATCAGTTTGGGAAAGATTAATTTGAGTTTTCTATTTGAAATCTGCAAGATTAATGTCGAATTGAAACTTTGAATCTGAGGTTTTAGGGTTTAGTATATTAGAATCCTAAATTCAATTGTTAGAAACCCACCCTTAAAAGTTGTATATTTATTTGTGATTTTTGAATTCTATGGATGTTGTGAATTGATGGATATGTTGTGAATTCGTCCAAATACGTGCTAAAATATGGATTTTTGGATTGACTACTTGTATTTGGTTGAACAATATGGGAGAAAAGTAGGGTGGATTTTCGGATTTTGCTAATAACGTGCTACAGTTGGATTTTCTGGAAATTTTTGGCTGCTCGAAAAATTCTGAAATTTTTACTGTAGGTTAACCAGGATATTAGGCAACTTCTGGTAAAGCTTCATGAATTTTAGATGTGTATTTTATAAGTTATGAATTGTTTAGTGAAATTGCCCTGTTGTTGAGTGCAGAAATTCAGATTCTGTTTGAATTATTGTGAGCTATTGGGTTGGCTAAAAATTATGAAATTTTCACTGTAAACTTCTGAGAATGACTATAAAATTTCTGTAAATTTTCATGAATTTTGGATATGTATTTTGGAAGTTATGAATTTTCGATTGGGACTGCCCTGTTTTGGATGCATGGTTTTCGGTTACGGTTTTAATTATTTTGAATTATTTGTTCGGATAAAAATTATCAAATTATTACTTTATATTTATCATGATATGGGGTGATTTCTAGTAAATTTTTGTGAATTTTTGTGGTGTATGCTAAAAGTTATGAATTTTTGCATTTAATTCAAAGACTTTTGATTTTTTTGGGCTGACTGTTTGAATTTATGGGAATGATGGGCCTGGAGAAAAATTATGAAATTTATATTTTAGAATCTATATGTTATTTTTTAATTTTTTGCAAAGTTTGGTGAAGATTGGATGTGTATGTTGTGAGTTATGAATTTGTGAGTTAAAGTACCTTGTTTAGTGTAATTATAGATTGTTTGTATGTTTAATCCGTAAATTAGATATGAAAAAGCCATTGTTGAGTTTTCCGAGAGTTCTGATTGTGCGATGAAGTATGATAAACCTATGAAAAGTATTTTGAATGGAATTGCTTTGTTTTAATTTCGTTTTTGTTCAAATTGCGGAATTGAATTTCTTTGAAAATAAACATGTGATTATACGATTTCATTAAGTTATGTTTTTGGGGAAAAACATTCGTGGCTTGACTGAGGCTATTACATGACGTTCTAAAGCTATGGCCATAGAAGTAGTTGTCTTTGTGTTTGGAGCTGTGTGAGTCGTTGGTTGGTACCTTGAGTGGGCACTGTCCGGTCTGCCAATTGACTCCTCAGTTTGTGTTATTTGAGAGTTGTGTGGGTCGTTGACTCCTCAGTTTGTGTTATTTGGGAGCTGTGTGGGTCCCTGGTTCTCCAGGATGTGAATGTGACTCCACATTTTGTGATTTGAGGGCATCTACGTACTGTAGAGCGTTGGGTCCCTGGTTGGTACCTTGAGTGGGCATTGTCCGGTCCGCCAGGATGTGTTTGTGACCCCTGTGTTGTGATGGTTCTTTATGTGAGTCATGAGTTGATTTCCCCTAAACTAAAAGTTTTGTATTCAGTTAAGAATATGTGATGTGTTGTGAAATTGGTTTTGGATTGAGTTTGGACTTTAGTCATGATGTGGAAATCCTCTTGGATTTAAATTGGGCTTTGAATTTGGATGTGAAGGTTCATTCAAAACATCTATGAACTTGTGATTGATTTTAAGATACATATTATGTGTTTATGTGAACTTTTGTGATAAAACTGATTTGATGTGTGTGCCAATTGTGGTTATGGGCGGGCCGCTAGGTTGTTTAGCAGGTTTTACTTTCTTTTGGACTCCAGTGAGGACTAGGAGCCCAAAAGACATGATTGGTATAGGACAATCATGGTTAGCTTAGTGAATAAACTAACAGCAAAGCTTGTTCGAGGACTCAAGTGTAAACGTGGGTCTTTGAAACGTACCTGGTATGGGACAGACACGATTAAATTAATCTAATTGCCTACCTTATAACAGAAATGTGTGTGTGTTTGTGATATTTATGAACATATTAGATATGAACGATATAAGTGCCTTTTTGATTCTTGAAACATACTCGTGTCATCTTATCGCCTCCTATATGATATATGAGATGTTATGTTTAGATGTCATAAGATACGTGTATTGTGTGCTTATTTGTTAATCGGTTAATGTGCAAAGTGTAACAACAGGGAAGGTAAGGGTTATTCACTGGGCTCGGGGAGCTCATGACCTCGCCATTTTTCAGATTTTGAAAGCGAGGAGGGACCACAGGAGCATTAAAAGAACTTATTTAGGCCTGGAGGGCTCGTTGTATGTATATGTTATGGATTATGTTTAGTAAATACTGTTCTGTATTTTGATTCGGATATATGTAAGAACATTGTGGATACGATTTAAGTATGTATGTAATGTATATTTTAGATTGACCTTCCCGAACTTCAGTTAGATTTCTATAAGAGCTTTTGCTGCTATCGCTTATGATCAGGTTTAGTAAGGTTGAGAAGTTTAGAGAGCCTTGTGAGTGTTCTTAATCGAACATTCACGACGGTGACGCGCCTGCCCCTTCAGGCGGGGCGTTACAGCTACTATGGTCAGATGTTGAACTGATTGTTTGAGAAAAAGACTATAATCATTCTTGGACTGTGTATAGCCTTGTGTTTTAAGAAAATCAGCAAGTTTGGCATGCCATTGTCTAGATGCTTGTTTAAGCCCATATAAGGACTTTTGTAATCTGCAAACTTTGTTGGCAGGGTTAGGAATGCCTTCAGGCATCTTCATATATACATCTTCATGCAATTCTCCATGTAGAAATGCATTATTAACATCAAGTTGGTAGAGAGACCATTTCCTAACTGCTGCAAGGGCTATAATTGTTCTTATGGTTGTCATTTTCACCACAGGGGAAAATGTTTCAGTATAGTCAATCCCTTCCTTTTGTGTATTTCCTCTAATAACCAACCTTGCTTTGTACCTTTCTAAGGATCCATCAACCTTTAACTTTATCTTGTAGACCCATTTTGAGCTAATGACCCTTTTTCCAGGAGGCAAATCTACTGCATTCCAAGTATGATTGGCTTATAATGCATCACCTTCAGCATTCATTGCCTGTATCCAGTGAGGTGATGTAGCATCTTCTTTGTAAGCAGTCGGTTCATGTAGATGGTCAAGCTGATTTATTTGTTGTTGCTGTACTAATGCTAATGCAGAAAAAGTAACTAAGTTACACCAATGTTGTGTGATAGAAGATTGAGATTTTGATTTGGGAGGCACAGACATAATCTTACAGATATAATGGAGGTTTGGAAGTTCTGGTGGAGTGTCTGGTGGGAGCTTGAGGAGGAGTCAAGTGTGGGGAGGATGAAATAGAGTTGTTTTGTGGAGATGCAGGAGAAAGCTGGTTCTGAGGGGATAACCCATTAGTAGAAGTTATAACTGCTGGAGGATTAACTGAGAAGTCAGGTTGGTGGAGTGATGTATCAGATGTTAGAAAAATGCTATTAGGTAACACAATATCAGAAGAGGACAACTGTGAGTAAGGGAAATGTTTTTCATGGAACAATATATCCCTGCTGTAGTGGACTCTTTTGGTCACAAGATTATACACTTTGTATGCCTTTTTGCTCATGGGGTATCCTAGAAAGATACAGGGATGATCTTTTGGGTCAAACTTGCTTCTCCCATTCTTCAAAGTTGATATGAAACATAGGCAACCAAACGTTCTTAGATGTTCATAATTAGGCTGCTTGTTATATAGGATTTCATATGGAATTTTAAAGCCAAGAGCAGAATTGGACAATCTATTGATTAAGTATGTGGTTGTTAAAACACAATCTCCCCAAAATCTGGTGGGAACTTTAGACTGAAACATCAAAGCCCTGGCCACTTCCAACAACTGCTTATGTTTCCTTTCTACCACTCCATTTTGCTGTGGAGTGTCCACACAAGATGTTTGATGCACAATACCCTTGCTGCTGTAGAATGCTAAAGCATGCTGGTCACAAAATTCTTGGCCATTATCAGACCTCACAATCTTCACTTGAGCACAAAACTGGGTGGCAATAAATTTAATGAAAGATTCCAATAAATGGAAAGCATTGCTTTTATGTGTCATCAAAAATATCCAAGTAGTTATAGTATAGTCATCCACAATTGACAAAAACAATTTGTAACCATCATATGTAGGGACCCTATATGGACCCCATATATCCATATGTAGAAGTTCAAAAGCTTCTTTTGCTTTACTAGTACTTATAGGAAAAGAAGCTCTTTGTTGTTTTGCTTAGGGACATATACTACAAATGTTAGTAGGTGCTTTGCATGGCAATCCTTGTATGTGTATCATATGCTGAGAAGAGGGATGTCCCAACCTGCAATGCCAAAGTTCTGAGACAGAAAGACAGGAAGTGGACTGGCTCTGCTGTTGTTGAAATGAGGGATCATGAGAAGTTGCAACAAAAGGTTTGACCAAGTATAATCCTCTATTTTCTTCACCAAGGGCCACCCTCTTGTTCTTCAAAGGGTTCTGTATATAGCATGAAGTAGGAGTGAACACAATGCTAGTAGACAGGTGCTTGGCTAACTTACTTGCTGAAACTAAGTTAAATTGAAATTCAGGAACATGTAGAACATCTTGCAAAGTCAGGCTTGTTCCCAAAACAACTCTGCCAATATGCTTAATCTGGACTTTTTTTCCATTTGGCATTGTTATAAAACACCCTTGTCTCATAGGAGTGTATGATTCAAATAGATGTAAATGTGGAGTTATGATCAGTAGCTCCACTGTCCATTTTCCAGCTCATTTCAGGTTTTGTAGATAATAAACAAAATGACTTACCAGCCAAAAATCCAGAATGTTGGCTAGGTATATTTGTAGTAACTTCCATATTCTGCTTGCTCAATAATGCCAAAATCTGTTCATATTGTTCTGTTGTCAAAGTGTGATGCCCTGAGGATTGATTGGGGGCAGCATTTTGAAGAACATAAGTAGAGTCTGATTGCTGAGCTATAGCAGCTACCCTTTTATCTTGGTTTGACTGATTTCTTTGCCTTTACAGCTTGAAACACTTATCTATAGTATGTCCTAACTTTTTGCAATAATTGCATTACACATTAGTTCTTCTTCCACCAGACGAAACATTGTAAGACTGAGAATACTGCAAACCAGAATGATCAACACGAGAAACAGATCTATTTAAAAATTGCCTTCTCTGGTGTGCCAAGAAAGCAGTAGCATCAGTATCAACCTGAATAGGAGCAATAGTGTTCTTAATCTCCTTTTGCTGTTCTTCTTACAAAACTATACTAGAAGCTTGGCTTACTGATGGTAAGGGATTTAACATCAAGATATTACTCCTTACAACATGATAGCTTTCATTCAAACCCATCAAGAATTGCATTACCTGCTGTCTTTCTATAAGTTTCACATCAGAACCAGTAGATACACATGCACATGGATCCACCAAAACTATGTACTCATCCCAAAGCTGTTTGCATTTTGTAAAGTATGCAGAAACAGGCATATTACCCTGAGAAAGATTGCTCATCTCCTTTTGCAACTGGTAAATCTTGGTGCCCTGGTTGAAACTGAATGCAATAACCAAGATATAACCATACTATTACACCTTTCCCACAAAAGCAACAATGGTGAGCCTTCTACAGGTTTCTTATAAGCACCATTCACAAATGACAACTTGTTCTTTGCGCTAAGAGCCACCTCACATGACCTCTTCCATTGGCCATAATTGATGCCATTTAGAAGTTCATTTGTGAGACTACAATTGGGATTATCAGAATGGTGAAGGTGCAAACTAAGTCCAAGATCAAGTGAATAATTGTTCAATGGAATCTAATTGAGTTCTGTTTGTTGTATTTGAGCCATGTTTACAGAATTTCTCAGTCACGAAGCAAGATGAAAAGAGAAAACTTCATATATAAGAATTCAGAGAATGAATTAGGAAAATCAATTGGCTCAAAGAATGATTCTAGAAGGTCTATCGACAATCAATCTTTAATTTCTCATAAATTTTAGAATATCAATTCTAAGAAACATCAATAAAAAATGTTGAGAAAGCTGAAGAATGAATAATACCTCTAAATGGAAATAAACTTAATCGAAGATTCAGCTCAGTCAAACGAATGCTAGAAATCAAAACTTGCAGAACCTTATTGCCTGCTCTGATACCATGTCAAAGTTTCTGTCATGGACACATCCTCGATATTTGATCAATCATACAATCAACTCGCAATGAATTCAAGGGAGAGACAGAGAGATAGAGAGGAAGAGTATATGAGAGTTATTCTTTTATTTTCTGTTTCGATGATCTTTAAATGATGAATCATGCCTTATATACACATTGGTTGTCAAAAATATCTTGCTAACTAATCCTATAACTAATCTTGCCAGCTCAGCTGAATTTATCTTTTATTTTGAGCTTGTTTCTTTTCTTTTTCTTGCTGCTGCTGGGAAAGAGTCTTCCAACATCTTTCTGGATGAATAAATGAGTTTTAGATCTTTTCTGTTTGTCTGAAAACTCTTCAGTTCTTTTTTCTTCTTTCCCTATTATAAGAGCAAGAGAGAAATAATTGAATTAGAAACAGATAATGGTTTTCAGATAGATGATTTATTGAAGTGTTTCACATTGTCTGATAGCCAAACTCTGGATGCAAAGTGAAATAGGGGTGTGATGGCTGGAAACTGAGAAATAAGGGGAAATGGGGTTTGGGGGGGGGGATGAAATTATTTGCATTGTAGATTTGGTAATGTTAAACTAATTAGAGTTTTAGGACATATCTAAATTGTGGAAGCGAACTGATCTTTTGACGCCTTTATGCTCCACGATCTGAACCCGGTGGCTACTAAAGTCCTGGTTGTATGACCACGACCCAAACCCGAGATACGATTGAATTAGGAGAAATGGGAGTTTAGGAAGATGCAGAAAAAGGACTGAATTAGTGTTGTATCTGTTTCTGTCAATAAGCTGGATTTATATAGATAGCACATTTACTAAAAATAGTCAGTGCCACTTACTAAAAATAGCAGCCAATTCATCTCAGCTTTCCCCTTTTTTCTGCTTAGTGGTCGTTGCCACCAACATCTCCCACTCGGCCACTCAAGCCGTAACAATGTTTCTACAACATTGTTTTCTCTTCTAAACGTGTCATCCCAGGAATGAGACGTGCGACCAAAAATACGTTCCGCTGAGCTGCATATATCTATAACTCTCGGAGTACGTATTAAAGTAGCAACATCTCATTGAGAATTCATGCTATAGCGCTAAGTCCAAGGGAATCGTTATATGAAACACCGATGTTTCGGGGATCACACAGTGACAAGGAAGGGAATCAGTTGCCACTCCACTAGGTCGACTTAAGCACACACAGTCATGGTATAACTCCCATTGAGGTGAGTCTGTCACTATTTATACCATGCGAATTACAAGTCCAGTTCCTCCTCAGAACTGACTCGAGTTCCTTGGTTAACGTACTTAACATAACCTGGACACTCAAAATTCGGCTTCAGGCTTTGATATAAGGTTGTGTTATATTCGATTCACTCAGAATCTCATCTTAGACTTACTAAGGCGACCAGTTCTCTACATCACTCGTACCACTCAAGGTACGATGATAATCAATATTGCACACCTAGTGCCAATATGATCAGGTCTTACCCTACCCGCAACTTAAGCGTTAGGATTGATTATCCATGTGACAAGATAATCAAAAAGCCTAGTGACATTTAAATATGCCTAATCAAAAACAACCAGAGTAAAATAATGAACATATAAACATCAACAAAATGTTCATTACATACTTGTCCAAACCCCAAAAACAGGACATCCTAATTAACTAAACTCTACGGAGACCAAGATTCATCATATGAGTTTTGAACACATCTCTTAGAGTAGGTTTAGTTAATGGATCCGCTATCATCTTAATAGTAGATAAGTATTTTACAATAACTTCTTTCGACTTTATGGCGCCTTTTACAAAATGATAACGCCTTTTAATATGCTTGGCCTTCCTATGAAATTTAGGATCCTTAGCATATTGGATAGCAACCGTATTGTCGCACCAAATTTCTATAGGATCATTAACTCGTGGAGTAAGATCAAGATCCTGGAGAAAACTCCTCAGCCAAACTGCCTCCAGAGTGGCGAGGCAACAAGTGACATATTCTGCTTTCATAGTCGATAGGGCTATGCAGTCTTGCTTCTTGCTGCACCAAGATATGGCTCCCCCACCCAGGGTGAAGACATATCTAGAGGTGGACTTAGACTCATCTAAGTCTCCACCCCAGTCAGCATTAGTGTACCCCCTTAATCTTAGGTCTCCTCCTTGGTAGCAAAGTACCAAGTCAGTAGTTCCTCGAAGATAACGCATTATCCTCTTGACGGCTTGCCAATGAGCGTTCCCAGGGTTGCTTTGGTAACAACTTACCAAACCAACCGCGAAGCAAATGTCAGGCCGTGTACATAACATGGCATACATTAGGCTTCCGACTGCACTAGCATAAGGGACACTACTCATTTTCTGTTTTTCCTCATTTGTTGTTGGACACTGTTCTAGACTCAAGGTTAAGCCCTTGTCGATCGGGGTATCAACAGGTTTGGAATAATGCATCCGAAACCGTTCTAAGACTTTCTCAATATATGCCTTTTGACATAAACTGAGAAGTTTCCTAGAACGATCTTTGATCATTTCCACCCCTAGGACATACCTAGCTTCACCCATGTCCTTCATCTCAAAGACAGAGGACAGCCACCGCTTAGTGGAACTGATCATCTCCAAGTCACTCCCAGCTAGTAGAATGTCATCGACATACAAAGTAAGAAACATAATTCCTACTTTTGTCTTCTTGACATATACGTAGTGGTCTTCTGAGACCATGGTTAAGCCAAATGCAGTAATGGCTTCATGGAATCTGAAGTACCATGCTCTTGAAGACTGTTTGAGGCCATATATGGATTTTCTAAGACGACAAACTTTGTCTTCTCGCCCTTTTGATACGAAACCAAAAGGTTGTACCATATATATCTCTTCCTCAAGGGACCCATTTAGGAAAGCAGTCTTCACATCCATCTGGAACAGCTCTAAGTCCAGATGGGCAACTAGTGCTAGAAGTAAGCGAATAGAGGCTAATCTCACCACAGGAGAAAAGATTTCCTCATAGTCTACTCCCTCAACTTGGGTGTAGCCTTTCGCCACCAACCGGACTTTGAACTTATCAATTGACCCATCCGCCCGACGTTTTACCTTGAAAATCCACTTGTTTCCAATGGTTTTACGTCCAGGAGGAAGGTTGACTAGATCCCATACCTCATTCCTAGCCATTGAGTCCAACTCATCCCTCATGGCATCCATCCATTCTTCCTTATTTGGTGAGTCAACAACCTCTACATAAGAGGTTGGCTCTTCTATTTCCAAAGGCATGCAGAAGAAAACGTTCTCTTCAATTTGAAAAAATCGGCGAGGAACTCTTCTGTGCTCACTCCTTCGGGTTATGCTAGGACCTGGTTGCATTGTCTGTTCAGGTTCCAACTCTTCTCTCCCCCTTTTTCTCTGAGGTACCAGACATTGAGTAGGAGAAGTCCCTCGAGGCACATAACCTCGAATAGGAGTGGTGTCACTCCCACTAACCCCTTGGGGTGTGGGCTGGTGAATACGAGGACTATCCTCGTTTCCGTTAACGGGAAACTGAGGGTCTTCCTCGTTCTCAGGTTGGGCATCCTGAGCATACAAGCTTCCTTCAGCAGGAATTATGGGTGTACTCCCACTATCTCCAGCATCAGGAAAAAATTCCCTATCCTCGGTGATACGGTTAGTGTACATATCCTCCCCTTCATCGAGAGGTAGGTTCAGTTGTAACTCATACAACTGTAAGTCTTGTTTGACTTCACCAATGGTTGGGAACTCATCCTCAAGAAAGTCGACATTTCGGGAATCAATTTCCTTCATGCCGCCACTAGGATGTTCTCCATACATCACATAACCTTTTGAATGTTCAGGGTATCTAATAAAGACCATCTTAGTGGCTCTTGGACCAAGGTTGCCATATTTATGAGTCGGGTTATGCACATAGACTGCCGAGCCCCATGGTCGTAAATGGTCCAAAAGAGGTTTCCGACTGTTCCATAACTCATATGGAGTAGTTGAAACGCTCTTACTGGGTACTCTGTTTAAGATGTAAGTTGTTGAAAGCAACGCATCACCCCAGAAGCTAATTGGGAGATTAGCTTGAGCCATCATTGACCTGACCATGCCAAGTAATGTACGATTCCTACGCTCGGCAACAACATTTTGTTGTGGAGTGTAAGGAATCGTAAGATGTCTAACTATACCCTTTTCCACACAAAAACTCTTGAACATATCAGAGAGGTACTCTCCACCATGGTCAGTCCGAAGAGTCTTAACTCTTCGATCCAACTTAGTCTCAACCTCTAATACGAAGCGTTTGAACACATCTAAAGCTTCATGACGATGTGATAACAGATAAACATATCCGTATCTAGAGTAATCGTCAATTAGAGTGAGGAAATAAATGGCACCATTACGTGCCTTTACATTCATAGGTCCACAAATGTCGCAGTGAATGAGATCTAAGGTACCAAGCGCCCTAGAAGCCTTACCAAAAGGTTTCTTGGTTGCTTTGCCAGCTAAACAAGGTTCACATTTAGGTAGCCTAACTTTAGTAAGCGATCCTAATAGACTTTCTTTAGCTAGTCTAGTCATTCTTTCTTGACCAATATGGCCTAGTCTAGCATGCCAAACAACAGAATCATGGTCTGAATCAACAGATGACACAAAAATAGAAGACGTATTATTACTATAATACTCATTATCCAAGTCCAAAACAAGGAAATCATCTACCAAAGATGCGTGGCCAAACAAATTGCCACTATAAAAAATATCTAAACCGTCAATACAAGAAACAAACTGAAAACCTAATTTCATTAAAGAGACATAAGACACTAAGGAACATCGGACTCCAGGCGCATAGAGAGTGTCGTGAAGAAGTAACAAATTCCCTCCACGCAACTTAAGCCGATACGTTCCAACTCCTAGAACGTCCTCTGCAGTGCCATTTCCAAGAGTCATAGTTTGCAACCCCACCGGACAAGGGTGAAAGTCTACAAACCCAACTCGATCTCGAACTACGTGCTTGCTTGCTCCCGAATCTACAATCCAATTAGGAAAGGATTTAGCAACGAATGCATGGGAACATACAAGTAGTTCAACAGTAGTAAATGAAGAAGGTACCTGAGCAGGCTTGGGACACTCCCGAGCAAAATGGCCCTTCTTCCTGCAGTTATAGCACGTCACTCGTGCCATTTTATCCGTCACCTTGTCCTTGGCCTTTGATTGCTTCTTAGCAATACCGCCTCTAGGGCCAAGTTTCTTGGAAGGATGAAGACTCTTCTTCTTCCCTCGTTTGAACTGATTGCCCTTAGGCCTGTCTACCCTGGCCACTAAAGCTACAGGGGGCGGAGCACAGGCCTTTAAGCGCTCATCTTCCAGCTCAAGATGCTTGGTGACGTCGGCGAAAGTTTTGATGCTCTCGTTGTGAGTCATCATGGTGATGAACGGTTTCCATTTTTCGTCCCCAGCGGGAAGTGCACGAAGCACATTCGTCCGTTGTTTGCGTTCGGAAATGTCCACACCAGCAGCTTTTAGGTCCCGCAGCATGGTCTGTAAAGTTCGCACATGCTCGATTATACTTCAGTTCGAGTCTATCGTGTACGTCATTCACTTAAGATGCAACACACGAAGCCTCGTCTCCGAAGTTTGACCATACCTGAAGTGAATATTATCCCACATTTCCTTAGCAGTGGGATAAACTTCAAACTCTCCGATAAGGTTGTTATGCGTGCAGAAAAGCATAGTATAACGTGTCTTACGGTCTTTTTTACACCAATCTTGGTATGCAACCAAGCTGGTTTTGTACTCATCAGTATGAGTAATATCCTTGTCGTCCTTGTCTCTAGTCAGGGGTGCTGACATTGTGGTTGTGAGGTGTTCTAACACCTCACACTCTTCCAGAAGAAACTGAATCTTCCAGCGCCATATGTCATAGTTGGACCCATCCAACCTTTCATTGGTGGTCAACTCACTAATCATAGAAGTCTTAGAAGCCATATCTACAATTTTAAGAAAAAATGGACATTAGGCATATCTTGTACGTAACCAAAGAAAACTCAAGATTACAACTCATGTTATACGTTCGAAAATTTCGCTAAGCTCATAATCATCACATATTTCATGAATCAAAAAATGAGATACTTTGATTACTAATATTTCACAAAAAACACATTCTCATGAATACAACATTCCATAATCTATCATCACATAGACGTTTTAGATTTTATGCAAGGCATATTTGCACGAACACAACATAAAACACATTTATTTATGTTTAAATGGGAAAGAACTAATCTTTCATATATTAATCGAACACATAGCGATATATATATACGTATCAGTCTACATGCCAAAAGTTCACATAAAACTATCGTTACAAACTTACATACACGAAACCCATTCATGTGTATAAAAAAAAATTACTAAACAAGCATGTTTAGAATGATACAATTAGACAACCAAACAGCTCTAGCCCACGAAAATAAAATTAAAATAAACACATTATTATAATTTCCGAGGCTGAGCATGATTTTAATTTTTTTTTTTAAACCAAATTTTAAAATTAAAACCCTTGTAAAAAAAA
>JACYFF010031956.1:104357558-104370746 GCA_017589665.1 Selenicereus undatus | reverse complement strand
CATTGTAAAAAAAACGAGATCCCTTTTCATCCCCTTTTGTTTTTTTTATTTATTTATCTTATCATTAAACGCAATCGAGGGTCGAGGGCCTAAACTGATGTTATATCACGGCAGGAGGAAGAAACTTAAACAACTAATATGCATAAATTTAACAAATAAATTTAGGCACGTTTATCTAAAAATCGAGAGCAAAGGAAACATCAAAAAGGCTCTGATACCACTGTTAAACTAATTAGGGTTTTAGGATATACCTAAATTGCGGAAGCGAACTGATCTTTTGACGCCTTTATGCTCCACGATCTGAACCCGGTGGCTACTAGAGTCCCGGTTGTGTGACCACGACCCAAACCCGAGACACGATTGAATTAGGAGAAATGGGAGTTTAGGAAGATGCAGAAAAAGGAATGAATCAGTGTTGTATCTGTTTCTGTCAATAAGCTGGATTTATATAGATGGCACATTTACTAAAAATAGTCAGTGCCACTTACTAAAAATAGCAACCAATTCATCTCAGCTTTCCCCTTTTTTCTGCTTAGTGGCCGTTGCCACCAACAGGTAATACAAAAGGAAAAGTAGATGATTCTTTTGCAATTAAGCTTGTACGTAAAGACTGTTTCGTTACCTCCTCCAGGGATCTCTGTTGTAAATTAATATACATTTGATATGTTCAGTAGAAAATTGCTAGCTTAGTACCTGTGCAAATAAAATTAGAAAAGTATGAAAAAGGAGAGGACTATCCACGCAGTTTTTTGTGTGTAAACGTGGAGTTTTTAAGTTGATGGGATGGCAAATGTTAGCCACAAACTTGAGAGCTTTTATATCAGATAGTTTTATACGCTGTCTTGACTCATAATTCATTGGTTATTCTTGATGCATTAAGGGCCCTAGCTTGAAACCATAGTTACTGTAAGATATGCTGGCGAACATTTGATCATCCTGTTCAATATTGTTGTTGCACTATGAAATTATATTAAACGTCATCATTTGACTCAGTTTTAAATTCAAACATCCGATCATTGTGCACTTGTTGCAACCTCTGAGACCATTTCTACACGGCCTAGATTCTGCTAAAGAGTTGATTGTAAATTCGTATTACAGATGTTAAGAAACCAATCTGAACTAGTGTCTGCACTTCCATCAAACTTGAGACAATCTGCATTTTCTCCTAGAATGTTTGCTGCTCACAGTAAAGGTGAATCTCACTGCACTTGTCTTTGAAATAGTTGATCTCAGAAAAGAGCGACACCCTCCTTTAGCCTCTGAGGCAGACTCCCTCCTTTAGCCTCTCAGGCAGATTCCCGCACAAATGCAAAATGAAATAAAAAAGAACAAAAAATTGTTATGATGATGCTGCATTCTGCATCATTGTGTCAGCGTGTCTGTTCGTGGATTGATTCATAGGTTTCTTGTTTCAGATTGCCGTTGGTTGGTTGTGTCTCTGACCTCCAGTGCCTATGTATACTAAAGTGAGTTGGCTGTTTATGTCATTGGAAAATTTAGTGGTAAGGTCATTCTTTCAGGGGTCAAGCTACAAGAAACATTACTTTGTACTGCATGATTTGATTCATGAGTTGGCTGTTTATGTCATGAAAAAATTTGGTTCTATGCTGGAGGCGAATGTCTCACATGTTGACTTGGGAAGGCCTCGACAGTTGTTGTATAAGCAAATCCAGTATCAGACAGCTGAAAGGTTCTATCCGATTGCTCATATTGGAAATTTGCACTCATTCTTGCCTGTGAGATCTTCAAATGAGCAGTGTTACTACCTATGTAGTAACATATTACAGCCACTGGAGCACTGGTTTGGCCACTTGCGTGTGCTAAGTTTTTGCGGCTACAACATCACTAGAATACCAGATTCAATTGGCGGCTTGAAGCATTTGCATTACCTAGATTTCTCATCTACGTACCTTGGTTGAAGAACTACCGAAACTCTGGGTGACCTGGCTAATCTACAAACATTGCTCCTGTCTCGTTGCTATCGGTTGAAATTATTGGCGACAAAGATGTGCAATCTTATTGGAATGCGCCATCTTGACATTCATGGCACAATCATGCTGAGAATGATGCCAATGCTTATGGGCAGGTTAAGCAGGCTCCAAACATTGACTGATTTTATGGTGGATAAAAATCAGGGAGCAGGCATTGGACAATTGCAAAAGTTGGAGAATCTGAAAGACAGTTTAAGATTGTAGATGTACACCCTTATACAGATCCTGCATTTTAATATCTCTGATTTAGATTACCCTGACCCCGGTACAAAATTTTTCTATGGGTCTCTTGGAATCGGCCTATCTAAGAGCAGAGATGCCCGAAAAGGTAAAGCTGTCTATTGATCTCCTCATACCCCTCGAAAGTAGGATCTATACTTAGGCGGAGTTGTTGTTTGTTGTTGTCTGGTTTAGATCAATTTGACCCTCGTACAAAACTCTGAGCATCTAGCAATAGCCAGAGGACAATGAGTTCAATAAGCTTTTTCCATTCCTGTATCCAAAGCCAACTCTAAAAGCAAATTGCAGAAGTGGTAGATATTCTATGAAGTTTGATAGACTGATGAATTTTCATGGAGAAATGCATGTCTTCTATGAATTTTGATAGACTGATCACAGGGACACTTGCTAAATCTGCCTGATGTATGGAATTTTCTGTAGTTAAATGAGATTCACAGCTTAAGCTGAGTCCTTCACCCATTTTAAACAGGATAACCAAAACATCATGTAGCTAGTATTCCATGTTCTAAAAGCAAATTTCAGAAGTGGAAGATATTCAAGTGCAATACCAACTAGATACCACTAAACACCGTCAAGATTGGCATGACAAATAGAAACAGGAAACTAACATCTAGTTTGATATTTGGACTGAGTTACTTCAGCACATATCCTTCTTGTCTTCGCATTCTTTTCCTTTGGGGGGGGGGGGGGGGGAGGATGCTTTTAATTATATATTGTACCACAGCACCATGCTTTCCATCACTGAGAGCTGGAATGTTTAATTACCCTTGTGCTTCTCCCTGACAGGAAACAGGGAAAACAGGCTACAACAGATGCACCGGATTCTAACAGTATGCCAAGCCCCTCAAGCCTTGTTGGTGCTAGAGGAGTACTTGCAATATCTTAGGGCTCGCAGTCCCTTTGAGCTAGCCGTCCTCATGAACCAGCCTAAGTTCAGTAACAAGTCCTTAAAACTTACCTCATAAGTCACAAGGTCAGCACTCATTTGCAGCACGCGCGTTGGCAGTGATGTCCCTGGAGCAACTTCCTTGAAGAGAGTTATAATTTATGTCCGTCCCATTATTTCTGATACTTTAACTGTTCGTGGTTTACAGAAAGAATTTAAGATTTGTTATCGCGTTATGCATAGAAAAGATGCATGCAAGACTGGTAATTTTGTGTATACTATTATGTGAGGAAGGCCTTTCTATTGTGTGAATCACGTCTTCCATTCATCATGTCTTTTGCTGTTGCTGTTACTTGTAATTGTAGTGTGCCAAAATTTGAGTTGCCCCTTTTTTTAATAAGATTTTTTAATCCAATTTCCAACTTATATTTCTTAAGTTCTAATGTCATTACAATTTGAATCTGATTGTATGATTTATAATATAATTGTTATATGATAACAAATTTCTTACAAAGTTGTTTTAATTTGTCAAGAAAATCTTTTTCCGATGTGCAGACTGTGTGACTTTTTTAGAATCAGTGAAAAATCATTTTCTGGAAATTTCTTTTGTGGTTCAATTGGAGTTGGTCTCTTTGCTTGAATAAAAAATACTTAAGTTGTGTTCATTTCAGCAATTGCAAGGAGCAATCAGCAGTTGGGAGCAGTTGGAAGCGATTATAAGCAGTTGAGAGTAGTTGAAAGTAGTTATGATTTAACAAATGCAGAAACAAATAAACCCTTATCAGATAAAACTGTCTATGTTTGATACTTCCCTAAGGCTCTAACCCAACTAAAACGAAACTCAAATTAAGTTTTGTTATTTGTAGTCGTTACGTATTCGGATCTGGTGGAAGCTATGAACTTTTAAATGAGGTACTGTTGTATTGGAGTGCTCATAAAGGAATTGACAAAATAAAAGAGGAGACGAAAAGAAAGGTCGCTGGATTGTGGTGAGGAACTGTGGTGATGTTTGCTAGGACTAGTACCAACCACGACCTTAAAGGATCCCTATGGCCCAGTATGTGAGATTTGTGACCCTAAATGGGCCCCTTTGGCCCAATTCCCCCCCCCCCCCTCCCCCGGATTCCCCAACCCCGTCCGTTGATGACTCGACATCTTCCAATTGGCCCAAAAAGGGTCTTCAATCTTCATTCCATCATGAAATGTGTGTAACATAAATTTCTTTTAGAAATAAGGTAGTGCAAGAGCATCCGCACTAGTGATCCAAAAATTTGGATCACAAGTGGGGATCCACAACCTTCACATCATCTCACAAGTCAATTTTTTTTTTCTCTTCTCTACATCCTATGGATCACCAACTTGGATCACCAAATAAAATAATATTTTATAGACCCCACTACTACTATATTATTGGATTTTAGACTTTTAAATGCTTAGTTGGCAAAAAAAACAGAGAGAAAATGTGTAGGGGGCGGATCATGGCCATGAGTTGGACCGTGGGGCGAGCGAAGCGGATCACTGATGCATGGTATTGCTTGGACCGTGAGCCAAATTTTTGGCTCACGAGCCTTGCATTGCAGATGCTCTTAAAACTTGAAGCTGTGAAATATTTGTAGATTATAGTTTTTTTGTTTTAAATATAAGGACTAAAATTTTGAGAAACTTATAAAATTAAATGGATAAGTTATATAGTTCATAATAATTAGTATATGATGCTTAATCCCTGCTTCCAAAATCAAGATATGTAATATGTATATCTTAGCAAGAGTGTTAATTTAGTTACCATTCATACACTTTTCTAACCTGGTTCTCATACGTAAATTTAAAAAAAAAAAAAAAAAGAGCATATGTTTTATTGGTAAATTTCCTTGAAGCGTTAATGGGATCGATCCTATGATCTTACACCCATTTAGCTTGCGCAAGGCAACAAGCTAGTCCTATCATAATAGTAGAGGTCGACCCATTGAGTATATTAATGGATGAGTTGGGCTGACATATTAATGGCTTTTTATTGTTTCATTACTTTTATCAACTCATTTATTATACTAATTTATATGCTAGAATTGATCAAACTTATTAGCAATATTTTTTTATAAAAGAACGATTAATGAATTGACTATGACCTGACTTGACTCACTTTGAGAATAGGCTAGCCCCAACCCCAACCCCAACCCCAACCCGACTCAACTCATGCTCCCCTTAGGCCATCCCCAGCCCGTTGCATGCGTGCCTTCTCAATGGACTCGCATGCCAGGTGTTGGGCTACAATGGGCGAGTCAGCCTTTTTAAACGCGTGGCGCCTTTTGTTTTTGTCGTTTTTTCCATCCAAACACAGCATTGCAATAGTTCTTGCTTCTAGAGATGATGCATTTGATTCATGATTTTTTTAAAAAAAGGAAAATTGCAAACTAAAAAGAGAAGGGGCTAAGTGTATCCGTATGTGTTGTATTTTTTTTCAAATGTTGAATCTTCGTACTGTAATCTTATTTTTTAAATATCAATCCTTTGTATCTTATTGGTTTTAATTAAATTATACTTTCTATTCTATCTTCTTTCACTTGTTTAACCAATACAAATTAAGTGATCAATTTTTCGAAAATTCGAAATAAAATTATCCATTTTATGGTCAAGAAAATAAATATTCCTTAATTCCAAAAATAAAAAAATATTCATACAAGTTATAAAAGTTAAAATACAAACACAGATTAAAAGGATAAGTAAATAAAATATGTTTAATGGTGGGCTCGATGACAAACATTTTATTTAATTGTCCTAAAATAAGTTCAATTGGTTGGGAAACTTAATGAAAAGCAAGTTCAGAATTGTGAAATTGCTATTGACATGGCAGGCTTGAGTTTAAACAACTGAAACTCAGGTTGGGAATGCCCTTAGAGCAATCCTAGCCGTGTGAAACGTGTGGAACAAGTGGGCCCCACGTGTCACACGCATTCTAGGGGGCTCTGACAGCCTGAGGGAAACGGGAGGGGGCACACAGGCCAACACGCCTGCCCGTTCCTCCCCCCATTCCACATTTTCTTGTTCTTTTTTGATTTTTTATTTATTTTGCTTTTTTCTTAATAAAAAAATATTATTTAGATATTTGAAAAAAAAATTATGTTATAAAATTGATCCATATAAAATACTTTATTATATCATTTAAGTTGGAGTTCTATTAGTTGGAAAAATGATGAAACGCAAGTTTTAGAAATGTGGAGCTTTTGATGATAATTGATATGTCATCCCTTAGTTTCAAGCTTAGGTTGGAAATGTTCTTAAGACAGTTTGCAATAGTCTCATTGTGAGGTAGAGATGAGGAGAGAGAAGGGGAGTGAGGGAGGCAAATAGCTGCAGTGGAAACCTCGTGATGTGTACCTCGCGAGGAGGCTCGGCTATAGGAGCCAACTGTGAGATTTGTTTTATTTTTTTAAATATTTTTTATTAGTTTTTTCTTTTTTTAAAAGTAAAGCTATGTATTATATAGTAGATCTATGAGTATTATTTTATTTAATAAAATAAAATTGTGAGCCTTTCATTGAAAAGAGTGAACATTATAAATTAAAAAATAAAAAAAAAACTAATATAACATTAATAGGCTCCACAAATAAGTCAAAAAATGAGCTCACCCTTGGGCTTGCTCTTATCTCCCTCTCCCGTCCCCTCCCCTCCCCCCCACCAAAAAAAGGTCCCAATTCCCAAAACTGATCGACTGAGCTCACAGTCTTGCTGCTCCAATTCACTCCCCAGTGCTTTCTCCTACGTCGTCGCTATCTGCCGTCGGGATGACGCCGTTGGGAAACATGAGGTGTTCAGCGGAAGAAATTACTTGCCGGCGAAGTTTCCGCCATTTTCAAATTCAACGCTGCTACCAAAAAAGCCACCCCCTATTGTTCCGTCTCAAAAGAAATGTGGTAGTTTCTACCGTTATCGAAGAGGCTATATTTCTTCCCAATGTGCATAATCAAGTAAGCAATTCTCCAACAATCTTTTGTTTTTTTATTTTTGGCCATGTAATAATTAATACTTTAATTTGCTGTTCCTCTGAATATGCTTAAGCATGGGCTGCATTTCTCCCACATCTTGTTGTCAGCAAATTATAATGGGTATCTTCTTATTGATTGAACTAAATTCTTTATAGCAAGTGGCGTAATTTGTGTTGAATTTTAAATTAAAGAAGACTTCTTCTTGTTGGTGCGATTATTTTGCTGGAAATGAATTTTTTTATGGCAAATTGTGCCCGGTGAATTTTCATGTTGTAATTTTATATTGTTGATGTCAAACTTGCATAACTATGAACTATCTGTGCAAGATGATGGTTCTTTCTGCATATGCAATCTGGTATTGTACAACTTCTAAACTGCTATCCTGACTTGGGAATTGCCTTCATCACCCTTCGTTTGTGTCACCTTTGATTTTTCCTTATACCCACTAAGAAAAAAAACAAAAAGAAGCCATTGTCATCCCCTGGTTGAAGGGGGAAAAGAAAGAGGTTCTCCATTTGTACTGTTCCCAGTTCAAAAGTCAAAGTATGGATGCACTGAGTACTTATGTTGTGGTACCCTTCATCTCGGGTCTCTTCAATGTGTTGCTTGATCGGTTGGCGACAGAGAAGATGAGGAAACTTCTGATGGGACGAGATTCAACCATCCGCCTGCTCTTAAAGTTAAAGAGGTCTATGAAGGTAGTCGGAAGGGTGGTCAATGATGCAGAGAATAAGCAGGATGCTGACCCAGATGTGAAGGACTGGCTTGACAGTGTGAAGCACGCTGTCTATGATGCTGAGGATCTGATAGACGAGATTTATATGGAAGCTTTGCACCAGAGGACAGAATCTGAGACTCAATCCGGTTATGGCGTCACTCAGGTGTTTGGCAGAATTACTGCTAACCTTGGCAGCATTGCTCATTCACTTGATCCATTCTATGAAGGAATAGAGTCAAGGATTGATGATATGAATAAGGTATTTGAAGAATTTATGGAGCTGATTGATGTCCTTGGTCTCGAGGCATGCCCAGAGACATCTCAGCATCTGTTACCCAGGAGATCACAGACAACTCCCTCCGTGGATGAATCCACAATATATGGTAGGGACTCAGAAAGGGAGCAGATTATGAACATCTTGCAGGATGATGTGCCAAAAGCTTACCCTCAAGATGTAGGGACCAGCCGAAAAACATTCATTTCTTATACTGCTCCTATTCCAAAGACGATTCAAGTGATTGCTATTGTGGGCATGCCTGGGATTGGGAAAACAACTCTTGCTAAGTTAATATTCAATGATCCCAGGGTAGGTCAGATCTTTAACTTGAAAGCATGGATTTGTGTTCCCAAAGGATTTGATATATTGGAAATTACTAAGTCAATTCTGAAATCTTTATTATTTCTGCTACCTCATGTTGGTGAAGCTGACAATGATCGGGAGTTACTTCAGAGGATTTTATATGTTTATAATGGGGAATCTGCTAAAGATCTGGAGATATGTCAAGAAATCTTACGTAAAAGAATGGCAGGGAGGAAATTCTTGATTGTGTTAGATGATGTTTGGGACGAAGACTTTGATGATAGCTGGGAAGCCCTCTGTCTCTCACTTCAATCTGCTGCTGCTGGCAGCACCATGATGGTGACGACACGCAACAAGGATATTGCCAGAAAGTTCCATCCTATCTTTACTCTTGAGTTGCAGGAGCTTTCTGCCTATGATTGCTGGAGCTTGATTAAATCACGTGTGTTGGCTGGTCCACATGCTGGTCTAGATGGAAGTTTGGACGAGATTGGTAGGCGGATCGCAGCAAAGTGCAGAGGGCTGCCGCTTGCTGCAAAAGCCCTAGGGGGTCTCTTGGCAGGTATTTCAGATTCAAGGAAATGGGAGGATATTGAGAACAGCAGGATATGGGACTTGGCTCCTAGTCGTAAGGAGATCCTGCCCGCACTGTTGTTGAGCTACAACTTTCTCCCCCCACATCTGAGACGGTGCTTTGCATATTGTTCTATCTTTCCAAAGAATTACCAATTTCAAAAAGAAAATCTGCTAATGCTATGGATGGCTGAGGGCATTATAGATCCAGCAACAAGCTATAATCATGTGGCACGTGACAGCTTCGATGATTTATTTGCAAGGTCGTTCTTCCAGGAGTCAAGCTCCAACAAACATTACTTTGTAATGCATGATTTGATTCATGAGCTGGCTATACATGTCATGGGTCAATTCGGTCTTATGTTAGAGGCAAACAATTCAAGCGTTGTCTTCGGAAGGCCTCGTCATTTCACATATAAGCAATGCCAGTACGAGACAATTGATAGGTTTTATCCCGTTGCTGATCCTGACATTTCACAGACTTTACGGACATTCTTGCCTATCAGAATGTCTCCAAAAGAGCCTCTTTATTTATCTGGCAAAATGTTGCTGTCACTAATGCTGTCTTTTGGCTGCTTGCGTGTGCTGAGTTTGTGTGGTTACGATATCACCAGTATACCACCCTCAATCGCTAACCTGAAGCTTTTATGCTACCTGGATTTCTCTTCCACCTTGATTGAAGGATTGCCAGAAACAATATGTACACTGTATAATCTACAAACACTACTCTTGTCTAATTGTCGTCGATTGAAATCGTTGCCGAGCAAGATTGGAGATCTTATTCGAATGTGTCATCTTGACATTCGTGGCACAAACATGCTGGAGGAGATGCCAGAGGGTATAGGCAAGTTAAGCAGCCTCCAAATGTTGACTGATTTTGTGGTAGGGAGAAACCAGGGAGCAAGAATTGGAGAATTGGGGGGCTTAAAGGATCTGAAAGGACATTTAAGGATCGCTGGACTGGAGAATGTTGTTGCTGAAGCAGATGCTAAAGCCGCCAAATTAATTGAGAAAACTCATCTTGATGAGTTGATTTTGGAACATGGGCAAGGGTCCTCTGTTGCTAATGGACAGAACGAAAGGCTTCTGCAAGAGTTGAAGCCTCATAAAAATTTGACAAGGCTCAGCATTGTTAATTATAATGGGGAAAGACTCCCATGTTGGCTGAGTCATGCTGACTTCGAGTATTTAGAGGTCCTGCATCTTTGTCAATGTCAACACTGTATTGAATTGCCAATGCTGGGACAACTGCCTAAACTCAAGCACGTTATAGTTGAGGGATTTGACCAATTGCAGATTGTGGGTTCAAATTTTTATGGAAAACTCCATTCATCTTTGATTGGATGCTTTAAGTCCTTGGTGAGTCTGAAGTTCGTAAGGCTACTACATTGGAAGGAATGGTCCACAATTGAAGCAGATGTGAGCTACTTCCCTAGTTTGCAGGAGCTGTACATCTGGGATTGTCCAGAGCTTAGCAGGGGCTTTCCTTTACAGTTACCTGCTCTGAAGATACTCAATATGAGGAACTGCCCAGAGTTTTCCGGATCACTCCCACAGTCACCACTCCTCCGTGAACTAAGCCTTACAGACTGTGGAAGGGCAGATTTGAGGAGTCTTGCTGAGTTGACCTGTCTTACCTCCTTGAGCTTGCAGTGGAGCACGCCTAGAGATGACCACATTGCAGTTGTAAAATTAGCTGTCCCTCTTCTAACTTCTCTGAATAGCCTGACCTTAAATTGGAGCGACTTAGCTGCTCTATCTGACAAATTAACCGGCAATTTTTCTATCCCTTCTTCAGTCAGATCACTTGATATAACTGGCATCCATGAAACAGGGCTGCAGCTGAAGAATGACTGCACCCTGCAATATCTACATATCAGTAATTCTGGTTCTCATAATTTGCAATTCCAGTTAGACAACTCCCAAATGCTGAATTATCTCAGCATTTTTGGATTTTATAGTCTTGAAAATATCCAGATTATCCCAGGGGGAGATCGTTTAGTGTTAAAATCTCTATATGACCTATCAATAGAGAGGTGTCCACGACTAAGTGTCTTCCCAGCTGAAGGGTTCCTGGCTGATAATCTCACAACCTTATCCATTCATGATTGCAGTGCTCTGGGGTTGCTAGGTGACAAACTGCAGCACTGTTTTCCATCTCTGCGGTTTCTTTCTGTGGAGGATTGTCCACGGCTTGAATCATTTAGAAGTCTTCCTCTTGGCCTGCAAACACTTCGCCTTTGGAGGTGTGAGAACCTTAGAAATTTGCCTCTGATGTCGAGATGCACATCTCTTGAGCTGCTGGACATAGCCAAGTGTCCAAAACTTATGTCAGTTGGTGCTACAGATCTTCCCGATAACTTGCACAAGCTGAAGATCTCAGAGTGTGAAACACTTAAATCCCTGCCTGATGACATGTGCAGCAACCTTGTGTGTCTTGATCTGTTGCACGTTTCAGATTGCCCAGAGTTAGAATCATTTCCACCAGGGGGTTTGCCTCCTAACCTAGAGGTGCTGCAAGTCCGGAACTGCAAAAAGCTTGTCCCGAACAATGTCGGTTGGCAGCTACACAGACTCATCTACCTTAGGGAGCTGGTTATTGAGGGGTATGAGGGCGAAGATCCATTCCCAGCTAATGGTTCACTACCTTCTGAACTTACCATCCTTTCCATGGTTGATTTTCCGAATCTCAGGTCAATTAACTGTACTGAGCTTAAACGCCTAAGCTGTATTCGAGAATTGGAGATCAGGAGATGTCGATCACTACGAAAATTCTCACAGGAGTTGCCGCAGTCTCTCTGTCGTTTGGCTATTTTGGAATGTCCATTACTAGTGGCAAAGTTGCAAGGAACTGATTTACTTGATTTCGGCAACATGTCTCAAGTCCCCTGCCTTGTCTTTGATCAATTCTCATGAGACACAGCTGCAGCAGCGCTTTCAGGCTTCATTTCATTTCTCTCACTCTACTTTCTTGGCCTTCATTTACCCAGGGAAGGAGGAGCAGTGTGTAGTAATTCAGAAAACTTGAACCAAAATCAAGAATCTGGAACTTCAGAGAGGGAAAGAGACGCAAAGAGAGTTAAATTTCATTGAGTATAATGTATTCTCAGAATTCTATGTCAGTGCGCTTCTTACGTAAGCAAATTTTGTTGAGGGAAACATGGAAAATTGCTCATGCACAGCTGAAAGGAGCTGTTCTTGCATACAAAAAAATATTATTCGTGCAAATCTTAAACTCCCTCATGCAAACTGCAAATATTGTTTATGCACAACTCGGAAAGTTATTCATATATATTTTAAGCGTTGTTCTTGCACACTTTAGAATAGGAGCGGAAAGGAACCCGGGGGGGGGGGGGATCTTGAACCCAGAAGTTGGTAAGTCCAAACCCGGACTCAAATAAATTGGTTCTAGGTCACTTGGGAACTACCGGGTGACAAACTGGGTCCAGTACCAGATTCTGGTCCTAAAACAGATCTAATGCTAATACGTGGTGTTATTTTAGATCTATAATGGATAACTGGATATAGTATAATGTCCTTAATATTTGCAGAAATAAATAATGGATTTAAGCTTTTCAGTTAATAATCTTGATAAATACCATCATCCAATATGTTGCTTTAAATAACTGAAGGGGAAAAAAATGGGGAGGGGCTATTCAAAGGAGTCTCTGGGAGGTATTCCATGCACATGCCCAAGTATGCTTGACCAAATCTATGAAGAAATAGAACTGAGGATTGAACGCACGAATAAGATATTCAAAGGAGTCAAACAGCTGATTAATCTCTCTAGTCCCGTGGAAAGCTTGGAGACACAAAAGCCACTGTCATTCTCAAGAGTACCAGCGATGGGTTTGGTGGGTGATTCCATAATATATAGGAGGGACTCTGAAAGAAAGCAGATTATTAACATCTTGCAGGATAATGCTGCTGTCACCAGAAACGTTTGCGTGGTTGCTCTCATGGGAGTACCTGGGATAGGGAAACCAACCCTTGCTCAATGAATATTCAATGATCTCAAGAAGGAGAAACCTTTTGACTTCAAGACATGGATTAGTTCCTGAGGTGTTTGATATTTCACAAAGGATCACGTCAATCCTCGATCTATTACCTATGCATTCACCTGCTTATAAGACCTATGATATTTCTGCTGGTGCATTTATTACAAATCTGGAGTGTTGACCCTTTCCTTATGTAAGGTTTTGATGATGTCAAACACAAAT
>JACYFF010031956.1:104297585-104317611 GCA_017589665.1 Selenicereus undatus | reverse complement strand
TGCTGCCACTGGCAGCACAGTAATGGTGACAACACACAACAAGGACATTGCTAGAAGGTTTCACCGTATCTTTACCCTTGAAATGCATAAACTTTCTGATGATGATTGCTGGAGCTTGATTATAGAATGTGTGTTGGCTGATCCACATGCTGCACTAGATGAAAGTTTGGAAGAGATAGGTAGGCAAATTGCAGCAAAGTGCACAGGTCTACCACTTGCTGCGAACGCTCTTGGGGGCCTCTTGGCAAGTGCTTTTGATGCAAGGGAATGGGAGAATATTGAGAACAGCAGGATATGGGACTTGCCTCCTGGTTGGAAACAGATCTTGCCAGCACTTTTGTTGAGCTATAAATTTCTCCCTCCGCATCTGAGGAGGAGCTTTGCATATTGTTCTCTCTTTCTGAAGAATTATCAATTTCAAAAGCAGAAGCTGCTCATGCTTTGGATGGTTGAAGATAGAGGTTGCATGAATTGTGATAAGATGTGTACTGCATAGACAAGATCAGGGCGAGTAATGGCGTTGAGTTAAAAATATACCGCAAGTGCACGGCATAGCTGTAGCTAGCAACCGGCAAGTACGGATCGTGTCCACGAGGAACTTGGCTTCAACTACCAGAATTAATTAGACCACTCAAGCTAGGCAATCAAAATCGTGGTTGGGAGACTAAACTAGGTGAAACAATGATAGCAAATAAGTGTAGTAAGTAGCAAAATAGGAAGCACTCAGGTTGGAATTAACATCACAAATATGCTAGCGAATCAATTACTAGCCCTACCAAACATCTCCTGGGCATACATCACGAATGGATAAATTGTCAATTAAGCACATCTCTTCCTTCTCTCAAGGGTCGAAGACTAATCCTAGAACTATAGTCGCCTATTTTCATAATACTAAAGGTCGAAGGATTACAAGATTCACAATCTCAAATCCCAATTAGAATCTTAACTATTTTCATGTTAAAACCCTAATCGTCTACTAAGGTGCACTAGGTAAAGGTTTCGTCTCTCAACGTTTCCCTAAACCCCAATAAAAAGGATGAATGTTTTTTCGAGCATTTCATCGAGCATGTGGCTTGCATAGTAGAATTCATAATCGCAAAACAAAGGGGGAGCAAGGATTGGGCTAGTACAAGATTCAACTACACATATTCGGCGTCAATCCCAACCTAAGTTGAAGGATTTAGCCTACAATCATCCTCAGAACAATAATCCAACAACTCAATTCGATAACCATGGCATCCAAACTTTTAGAACAACTAAGAACAAGAGGAGAGAGAATTAAGACAAAGAACCTTGAATTAGTCGCGTGAATTAACGGTAGAGCAAAACTTCAATCCAATAGTGAAATCAAAAGTATGAAAAATAAAACTGTCTAGTGAAACCTAAAAATCGCCTAAGAAAACGCCTGGGAAGAGAAAACTAAATGAAAATTCCGTGTCCTAAAAACCGCCCGAGGAAAACTTAAGTCGTGCAGTCGAAAAGGTCGGCACGGTCCTGCCCAGAGGCACAGGGTCACCGTGCCCAAACTCTGCCAAAATCACACGAGCACCGCGCACGTGGCACGGTCGTGCCACTTGGCTAGCCGGCCTTTATGCCGTGCTCGCATGGTGCGGTCTGGCTTTTTGCCCCGGGATGTCCGTGCTTGATCCGTGGAACTCTACGCGACGCTTAATTGACCTCCTTTGCGACTTTAGATCCGCTTCTTTAACGCTCTTTTCTACCAAATATTAACTATCTTTCTGTTCCTTCAACAAAGTTCCTGAAATTACAAAAAGACGTCATATGAGCGAAATATATGCGTAAGAGGTCGATTTGATCTTTCTCTGACGTGATAAAGCATGAAAATGTAGGAAAGATCGAATCAAATATGGGCTAAAATATGGTATAAAAATAGGTTTATCAACTCCCCCATGCTTATCTCTTACTTGTCCCCAAGCAAGACTAGCATAAAACGCTAACGAAGGAGAAAAACCTATAGCAGCGCTCCTCCTTAGGCAAAGGGTGAACGATCAATAAATCCGAATGACTTATGTATTGGAGGTGGCTAAGTCAAAATGTGAGACAGTCAATAAAATACTCTCATACCACCCAATAATCCCCCTACACTATGCAATATGTCAATCACCCCAATATTAAAGCATATAGTAGGATAAGACATTCCTCAACAAATGGTAAGTAAGTAGGATTGGTAGAACCTCACTTTAGGAAAAAGTGAAACACTCCCCTCAATGTGTTTAGAATATGTAGCAACGGTGCACTCAATACTCTATCCATTTTTGAGCAGAGTTCTCAATTCTCCACCACTTGATACAAAATGCAATATGCCAATCATGAGGACTTGCAAGAGGGTTGTAATGAGGCTAAAGGCAGTGGGTGAGACGTGGAGTACATTTGAGAAGAGTGGAGCTAATAGTCAAGGGACTAGAGAGCAAAAAACACTTCCACAACTCACATTAAATCAACGACTTCGCACCACATTTAAAGTTGGGAAACAAAGCCCACAACAACCTCAAGAGGAAATTTAGCAATCTCATTGTCGTACCCCCATGTCAAACACTTTATTCACAACTTCTCTTTTTTTTCCTGCTTTTCTATCTTTTTTTCGACATTTCTTTTCTTTTCTTTTCTTTTTTTTTGTGAGAAGCAAAAACAAAGTATATGTGAATGACATGGAATCCATACACTCAAAGCATGATTCCTCCTAAGCAACCACTAATAAAATACCCAATGTGAACTAGTATCCAAAGCAAACCCAACTCAAGCGAAAGTGTTGCTCCACTAGACCTTGACAAGGATATTAGGAGTGTGTATAGGCCAAGTGCGTAGTGGGTAGGGTGTAGCAACAAAGACAGGGGCAAGGCACAAAGGGCTAGCAAGGGGATAGTATACATTAACGGGTGGCTTTTTGGCTCATGTGGCTAAGTGAAACAAACATGCCTCAATCATATTAGCATATGCACATACTAAATGTGATTTCAAAGAGAACAATATCAAGTTCTAGAGATGCGATCATGGATGAGTCACACATGAAAGAGAGTATGAGACTATATATAATGAATAGTTATTAGGCTCAAAATCTCATAGGTAACTCTACCACAGTCCAACAACTTATTCCAAAGTATATCCCACTTATCAAAGTCAGTCAAGCCAAATCACATGAATCTCAAGGGCAATATAACAAACAACACAGGGCATGGGAGCTATAGGTGGCAATGTTAAAGTACAATTTCATAAGAACTCACACAATAACAGGTCACACTTCAACACACAACTCAACCAGATCAATCAATCACCACCCCTTGTATTCTTTTCATAAGAGGGGTTTTTGCACACCTTTATTAAAAAGCAATAAATCTAACTAAAAGAAGCAATAAAAGATATAAAAGAAAGTGAGAAGAAGGGTAAGAAGTAGTACCTGGAAAACTTAGGGACGCCCAACTCGATCACTTCTCCTTTTGAGATGCAACATGTATCTTATATGCTCTACCCTATATGCTCTATTAAAGGAAATAAATGCAAAGATACCCTATAAAAACTATATGTCATCCTATCTATATGATGCAAATGTAAGTGATGTCATTCAACCAACACCCCACAATCCACCATTCCACCCAAAGAGCGATAAGCTCACCCCCCATGCTTGAGATTTTCATTGTCCGCAATGAAAACGACGTAGAAAAAGGGCAAGGGAAAGGGGAAAGCAAGGAACGAAGAGGGAACGGGGGAGGGGAGAGGGCAAGAGTGACACACGAATGTTTTTTTTTTGAAAGCGATAAATGCCTTGGGTTGTCTCCCAAGAAGCACTTGTTTAAGGTCCTTAGCTTGACCCTTACCTCCAAATAGTAGACAGTAATGATGCGGGAGGTGGCCTGGGGGAGATGTAGAAATATGAAGTAGGATTCTCGACCTCCGCAGTACAAACAGAAGCGGTCGCGAAACAAGATGGGACGGCCGCAGAAACAGCAGAAGAACCTTCAAACAGCAGGTGGGGTCCCCTATTATCATCAAATATATCAGCCTCGGGAACAACATCGAAGGGGGAAATAGGGACAGGCTCCTCAGAGGGAGGGGAAGAACAGGCGCTAAAGGCGGTGCAAGGGGAGGAAAACTGAAGTCCATCATTTCCCCACACAGTTGGAAAGATAGAGTGACTACCTAAACATCGATCACTGCCCCAGCGGTTGCAAGAAATGGGCGACCTAAGATAAGTGGGGCCGAAAAGTCCTCATCCATGTCAAGAGCGACAAAATCACAGGGGATGAGGAACTTGCCCACCTGAATCGGGACATCCTCCAGAATGCCAACAGGCTGCCTGGTGGAGCAGTCTGCTAGCTGAATAGTTATGCTGGTGGGCGTGAGGTCCCGTAGTTACACCTTCTTGCAGAGGGAAAGCGGCATGAGATTCACACTGGCGCCCAGATCGCAAAGAGCTCTCTCGATTTGCATATCCTTTATGCAGCATGGGATAGAGAAATTGTCAGGATCCTGCAGTTTTGATGGGGACCGCCTCGGTAAGAGCGAATTACAGGATCCGCTGATGGGCGCCACTGAAGCGTCCCCAGGTTCTCCCTTCTTGGATGCCTTTATTAAAAAGCAATAAATCTAACTAACAGAAGCAATAAAAGATATAAAGGAAAGTGAGAAGAAGGGTAAGAAGTAGTACTTGAAAAACTTAGGGACGCCCAACTCAATTACTTCTCCTTTTGAGATGCAACATGTATCTTATATGCTCTAACCTACATGCCTATTAAAGCAAAGAAATGCAAAGATGCCCTATGAAAATTATATGTCGTCATATCTATATGATGCAAATGTAAGTGATGTCATTCAACCAACACCCCACAATCCACCATTCCACCCAAAGAGCGATAAGCTCACCAGTTGATAAACCTATTTTTATACCATATTGTAGCCCGTATTTGATTCGATCTTTCCTACATTTTCATGCTTTATCACATCAGAGAAAGGTCAAATCGACCTCTTATGCATATATTTCGCTCATATGACGTCTTTCTGTAATTTCAAGAACTTTGTTGAAGGAACGGAAAAATAGTTAATATCTGGTAGAAAAAAGTGTTAAAGAGGCGAATCTAAAGTCGCAAAGGAGGTCAATTAAGCGTCGAGTAGAGTTCCACGGATCAAGCACGGACATTCCGAAGCAGAAAGCCAGACCGCACCACGCAAGCACGACACAAAGGCCGACTAGCCAAGTGGGACGACCATGCCATGTGGCACGGTGTGGTTGTGCCACGTGCGCGGTGCTCGTGTGATTTTGGTAGAGTTTGGGCACGGTGACCCCGTGCCTCTGGGCACGACCGTGCCAACCTTTTCGACTGCGTGACTTAGGTTTTCCTCGGACTGTTTTTAGGACACGGAGTTTTCATTCAGTTTTTTCTTCCCAGACGTTTTCTTAGGCGATTTTTAGGTTTCACTAGACAGTTTTATTTTTCATACTTTTGATTTCACTATTGGATTGAAGTTTTGCTCTACCGTTAATTCACGCGACTAATTCAAGGTTCTTTATCTTAATTCTCTCTCCTCTTGTTCTTAGTTGTTCTAAAAGTTTGGATGCCATGGTTGTCGAATTGAGTTGTTGGATTATTGTTCTGAAGATGATTGTAGGTTAAATCCTTCAACTTAGGTTGGGATTGACACCGAATATGTGTAGTTGAATCTTGTACTAGCCCAATCCCTGCTCCCCCTTTGTTTTGCGGTTATGAATTCTACTATGCATGCCACATGCTCGATGAAATGTTCGAAAGAACATTTATCCTTTTTATTGGGGTTTAAGGGAGCACTGAGAGACTAGGGATGGCAAAAAGTTGGAGAATACCCGTCCCCATCGGGGCCCCGCCCCAAAGTGGGGGAAAATTCTCGTTCCCAAAGGGGACGGGGAGGAAAATTAATCCCCGCTCGGGGATGGGGATGGGGACGGGAACGGGGACATAGTTGAACCCGTCCCCGTCCCCATTTCCCTGCTAGGGATTTTTCCCTGTTCCCATCCCCGTCCGCAATTCCCCGATTGGGGAAAAATCTCCGCCTCCGCCCCAAATTTTAATTAAAATTACAAAAATAACCTTATTTTCAAAAATTTTAAATGAAACAACTAAGGTTATATATGTAATTTTCTTTGTAAAAATCCTAGGTATATACTGGATTTGGTACTCATGGCCATAAAGAGTTTAGAAGGTAAGGAAAAATCAGCGGGTAAAAATCCCCGTCAGGGCCCCGACGGGGATTAAATCCCCGCTGGGGATAGGGACGGGGGGCGGGGATTCCATCGGGGACGGGAACGAGGAATATACTCCCCGTCCCCAACCCGCCCCGTTACCATCCCTATGAGAGACGAAACCTTTACCTAATGCGCCTTAGTAGACGATTAGGGTTTTAACATGAAAATAGTTAAGATTCTAATTGAGATTTGAGATTGTGAATCTTATAGTCCTTCGACCTTTAGTCCCATGAAAATAGACAACTATAGTTCTAGGATTAGTCTTCGACCCTTGAGAGAGGGAGGAGATGGGCTTAATTGACAATTTATCCATTCGTGATGTATGCCTGGGAGATATTTGGTAGGGCTAGTAATTGATTCACTAGCATATTTGTGCTGTTAATTCCAACCTGAGTGCTTCCTATTCTGCTGCTTACTGCACTTATTTGCTATCATTGTTTCACCTAGTTTAGTCTCTCAACCACGATTTTGATTGCCTAGCTTGAGTGGTCTAGTTAATTCTAGTAGTTGAAGCCAAGTTCCTCGTTGACACAACCCGTACTTGCCGGTTGCTAGCTACAGCTATACCGTGCACTTGCAGTATATTTTTAACTCAACAAATGGTGAGATAAATTAAACGACCAATCAAACGTCGATACTTCACGGCATCTTTCAAGAGATCACCATCAGCCAAAGCAAGCTTATGATTTTCTTCGATGGGAAAATTTGCAGGCTTTGCTCCTAAAAGACCACACTCTTGTAGTATCTCAAGTGCATACTTTCGCTGGCACAAGAACAGGCCTTGTGGTCCTCGAGCTACTTCAATACCCAAAAAATATTTTAGAGGACCCAAGTCCTTAATGCCGAAACATGCATGTAGGTAATTTTTGAATTCCTCACATGCCTAAGGATTGTTTCCGGCCAATACAATATCGTCGACGTACACTAACAAGGCCATAGAAATTTCCCCTTTACGATAAATGAACAAGGAATAATCGGCATAAGATCGAACAAAACCGTACTCATAGAGTTGAGAAGATAGCTTGGCGAACCATTGTCTGGGGGCTTGACGAAGACCATAAAGGGATTTCCTTAATTTGCAAACCTTGTTAGGATGACGAAATTTAAAATCGGGTGGCATACGCATATATACTTCTTCATCAAGATCACCATGGAGGAAGGCGGCGTTGACATCCAATTGATGTAAGTCCCAACCTTTAGCCACAACCACTGCCAGGGAACAACGTAAAGTAGTCATTTTTGCCACTGGTGCAAAGGCTTCGGTGTAATCAAATCCTTCAACTTGATGATCTCCTCGTATGACCAAGCGCGCCTTATAGCATTGAAGTGAACCATCTGAATTATACTTCACACGATACACCCACTTGCAGCTAATGGGCTTCTTACCCAGTGGTAGATCTACTACTGGCCATGTCTTATTCTCTTCTAATGCTTTGATTTGTTCTGCCATTACTTGTCTCCACGAAGGTTCTTTCACAGCTTCTGAATAATACCTAGGCTCAACTACCTTCATAAGTGCAGCTAAATACTTTTGGTGAGAGATAGAAAAATTTGCACTTGTGACATAACGAGTTATAGGATAGCCCATACCTGGGGACCCTTTTTGTAGTGGTAGAGCTGGCGAGAGGGGTTCTTCTATTCGGGCACCGTAACACACAAAATCATTCAAGTAGGCTGGTGTTTTTCTGGGCGTGTCACCACGCCTCGCGGACTAGGCCGGCACTGGCCCAACTTCGCTGTCACTTGCCCCTGGGCAGTTCAGGGTCTCTTGCCCCTGGGCAGTTTGGGGTCTGGGTCTGACATTTTGGGCTCACAGCATGTGTTGGACTCGGCCCGCCTTGTTGCTCCCCCTGACTTGGCGAATCGACCAAGCCTTCGGCTTGCTGATCTGGGACGGTAGGAACCGGTGAATCCAGTCCATCTAGTTCCAGCAGCAGGTCGGCCCCATTACTTGAACTCCCCCTTGCGTTGGACTGGGCTGGGGAATCAAGTTCACAGCCCAATGTGCCGAACTCCTCATCATCATCGAACGGCATATCATTTTACGTCTCACCAGGCTGTGAAATCAGCATGTTTGCCTTATCGTCCTTGCTGAAAGGAAACACCTCCTCATAAAATACAATGTCTCTACTAACAAATATCTCATGAGTTTCGAGATCGTAGACTTTCCATCTTTTTTGCCCATAAGGATACCCCAAAAAAATACCTTTCCTACTACGACCCTATTCTTTTCGTTGGGAAATTCACCCACCCCACACCCACCCACTTCTCACTCCTTCCCACACTTAAAAAAAAATACCACTCCTTCCCACGTTCACCCACCACTTCCCACACCTACATCAAACAACCATTTCTCATATTTTGAAAATTTTTATAATTTACGTAATTGTGTGTACGAATAATCTGATATCAATTATGAATAGTTTTAATTTTTCGGATGTTATAGAACAGTTTTTTTTTTTCTTTTTCATTAATTTTTTAATTTCTTTAATTTCTTTAATTTCTATTTTTAATTTTTTAATTTTTAATTTTTTAATTTTTTAATTTTTTGTATTTATTTTTAATTTTTAATTTTTTAATTTTTTAATTTTTTAATTTTTAATTTTTAATTTTTTAATTTTTAATTTTTTAATTTTTAATTTTTTAATTTTTTGTATTTATTTTTATTTTTTAAAAAAAATTTAAATTTTAAATTTTTTTTTGTATTTTTTATTTTTTTGTATTTATTTTTTTATTCCAGAAAAACAACCAACAGAAAATTCCAAAAAAATAAAAAATAAAAAAATGTATACAAAAAATAAAAAATAAGAAAATAAAAAATAAATACAAAAAAATAAAAAAAATTTAAACTAAAAAAATTTAAAAAATTTAAGAAAATAAAAATAAAAATAAAAATTTAAAAAATTTAAAAAATTAAAAATTAAAAATTAAAAATTCAAAAATTAAAAATTAAAAATTCAAAAATTCAAAAAATTCAAAATTCAAAATTCAAAATAAAAAAATAAAAAATAAAAAATAAAAAATAAAAAATAAAAAATAAAAATACAAAAATAAAAAATCAACAAAATAAAAAAGAACAAAACAGAATAAACAATAACAAAAAAAATTCATCATCATTAATTACTATCACAATAAAATTATTACATTATAAAACAAAAAAATATTAATAACTAATACTTCAACTTCATTCAACTACATTCAACTTTCACCCACACTCACCCACTTTTTCCCGCACTTAAAAAAAAAACCACACTCACCCACTCCTTTCCCCCCTTACCCACAATCATGATGAACCTCTATTTGTACCATATTTAAGCCCGTATTTGACTCGATCTCTCCTATATTTGCATGCTTTATCACGTCAGAGAAGGGTCAAATCGACCTCTTGCGCATATATTTCACTCATATGACGTCTTTCTGTAATTTCAGGAACTTTGTTGAAGGAACTGAAAGATAGTTAATATTTGGCAGAAAGAGGTGCTAAGAAGGGAGAAAAGCCACGAAAAAACGTTGCACGGAAGCCCCACGAAACAGGACCCACGGAGCACGGCTGACCCACTAGAACCGGCACACTTGGCCGGGATGCCAAGTGGCACGACCGTTCCAAGTGGCACACCCATGCCACTTGTGCAGTTCTGGGGTGGTGCGAGCAGACTTTTGGCACGGTGACCCCGTGCCTCTAGGCACGACCGTGCCACCCGCGTTTCCGTGTCGCAACTTTAATTTCCTTCAGGGCTGTTTTTAGCATTATTCAGTTTTAGTTTTAGGAGGCTCTTCCCGAAAAACGTTCTGGAGGCGATTTTAGGTTTTAGTAGAGAGTTATTGTTTTCCATACTTTTAAATTCGCAATTGGATTGAAGTTCGTTCGACTGTTAGTTCTTTCTCCTTTTGTTCTTAGTTGCTCTTGATTATTTGAAGGTTTGCAATGGTTATGGAATTGAGTTGTTGGATTGTTGTTCTCAAGATGATTGTAGGCTAAATCCTTCAACTTAGGTTGGAATTGACGCCGAATATGTATAGTTGAATTTTGTATTGGCCTAATCCCTTCTCCTCCTTTGTTTTACAATTATGAATTCTACTATGCACGCCACATGCTCGATGAAATGCTCGAGAGAACATTCATCCTTTTTATTGGGGTTTAGGGGAGCGTTGAGAGATGAAGCCTTTACCTAGTGCGTCTTAGTAGACAGTTAGGGTTTTAACATGAAAATAGTTGAGATTCTAATTGGGATTTGAGATTGTAAATCTTGTAATCCTTTGGCCTTTAGTCCCATGAGAATAGGCGACTATAGTTCCTGGATTAGTCTTCGACCCTTGAGAGAGGAAGGAGATGGGCTTAATTGACAATTTATCCATTTGTGATGCATGCTTGGGAGTGTTTGATTGGGTTAGTAACTGATTCACTAGTATAATCGTGTTGTTAATTCCAACCTAGGTGCTTTCTATTCTACTATTTATTACGCTTTTTAGTTGCTATCGTTTCGCGTAGCTTAGTCTCCAAAACCTTGATTGTGACAGCCTAGCTTGAGTAGTCTAATTAATTCTGGTAGTTGAAGCCAAGTTTCTTGTGGATTCGACCCGTACTTGCCGGTTGTTAGTGATGAACCTCTATTTGTACCATTTTTTAGCCCCTATTTGACTCATTTTTTCCCCCGTTTTCACATTCAATGATGTTAAGAAAGAGTCAAATAGGTTTCCTTTAACGCACTTTTATTTATATAACATCTTTCATTATTTTCAGGAACTTTGTTGAAGAAACGAAAGGATGACAATATTTAGCTGAAAGAAGTGCCAGGATGGCGAGAAAAGCTGCGGAAAAACGTCGCACGAAAGTCCCACGGAACCGGACAACACGGCTGAACCACCCGGGACCGGCACACTTGGTCGGGCAGCTAAGTGGCACGACCGTGCCAAGTGGCACCCCCGTGCCACTTGTGCAATGCTCGGGTGTTTTCGGGCAGACTTTTGGCACAGTCACCCCGTGCCTCTGGGCACGACCGCGCTGCACCCGTTTCCGCGTCGCGACTTAAATTTTTTCTCGGGGCTGCTTTGAGACATTCAGTTTTAGTTTTCAGTTCTCTCTCCCATACTGTTCTTTAGGCGATTTTTAGGTTTTATTTTGAGAGTTCAATTTTAGTGTTTTGGATTACGCTATTGGATTGAAGTTGATTTCTACTTTTAGTTCATTCAACCAATTTCAGGTTCTTAATTCTCTCTTTGTTAGCAGTTTTACTTACCGCAAGTGCACGGCGTAGCTGTAGCTAGCAACCGGCAAGTACGGGTCGAATCCACAAGGAACTTGGCCTCAACTACCAGAATTAATTAAACTACTCAAGCTAGGCAATCACAAATTTGGGGTGAAGACTAAACTAAGAGAGACGAAAACAGCTAAAATGTGTATTGAACTGCAGAATAGAAAACACTTAGGTTGGAATTAATAGCACGAATATGCTAACGAATCAGTTACTAACCCAATTATATGTTCCCAAGAATGCATCGCATATGGATAGATTGTCAATTAAGCCCATCTCCTCCCTCTCTCAAGGGTCGAAGACTAATCCTAGAACTATAGTCACCTATTTTCATGGGACTAAAGGTTGAAGGATTACAAGGTTCACAATCTCTAATCCCAATTAGAACTTAACTATTTTCATGTTAAAACCCTAATTGTCTACTAAGACGCACTAGGTAAAGGTTTCGTCTCTCAACGCTCCCCTAAACCCAAATAAAAACGATGAATGTTCTTTCGAGCATTTCATCGAACATGTGGCGTGCATAGCAAAATTCGCAATCGCAAAACAAATGGGGAACATGGATTGGGCCAGTACAAAATTCAGTTATGCATATTCGGCATCAATCCCAACCTAAGTTGAGGGATTTAGCCGCACATCACTTCACAACCAACAATCAAAATCTCAATTCCACCAAACAACATTTCAATTCACGAAAGTCTAAAACAACAATAAAGAGAAGAGAAAGAATAAGGGAAACGAACTTGAATTAATTCTGCTGAAAAGGTAGATCGAACTTCAATGTTGATGAGTTCAATACAAAGCAATGAAATTAGCAAACCCAATGTTAAACCTAAAAGTCGCCTAAAAGCGTTTTTGAAAGGAAAAGCTGAATGAAGAACTGAAAAACTCCCCCCCCTGAAACAGCCCCGAGAGAGCTTTTAAGTCGCGAAGCGGAACGGGGGTGGCACGGTCGTGCCCATAGGCACGGGGTGACCGTGCCAAAAATCTGCCAAAAGAATCACCCGAGCATCGCACAAGTGGCACGGGGGTGCCACATGGCACGGCCCCACCGTGCCACATGGCACGGTCGTGCCACGTGGCACGGCCAGGCCGTGCCACCTGGTTGCCCGGCCAGTTGTGCCGGTCTCGGGTGGTCCGGCCGTGATGCGTGGGTCCGGTTCCGTGGGGCTTCCGTGCGACGTTTTTCCGCAGCTTTTCTCGTCTTCCTGGCACTCCTTTTCCAAATATTGTTCATCTTTCCGTTTCTTTAATGAAGTTCCTGAAAATATCGAAAGATGTTATACGAGTCAAAAGTTTGCAAAAGGAGGCCGATTTGACCATTCCTTAACATAATTAAACGTGAAAACGGGGGAGGAAATGGGTCAAATAGGGGCTAAAAAGAGTACAAAATAGAGGTTCATCACTCTTCTCTTTTCTTTGGTTGTTTAAGGTTTGTTATGTGTATTAAATCGAATATTGTGAGTGATGTTAGAAATATGATTGTAGGCTAAATCCCTCAACTTAGGTTGGGATTGACGTCGTATATGCATAATTGAATCTTGTACTGGCCCGATCCATGTTCCCCTTTTGTTTTGCGATTACGAATTCTGCTATGCACGCCACATGCTCGATGAAATGCTTGAAAGAACATTCATCGTTTTTATTGGGGTTTAGGGGAGCGTTGAGAGACAAAACCTTTACCTAACGCGTCTTAGTAGACAATTAGGATTTTAACATGAAAATAGTTAAGTTCTAATTGGGATTAGAGATTGTGAATCCTGTAATCCTTCAACCTTTAGTCCCATGAAAATAGGCGACTATGGTTCTAGGATTAGTCTTCGACCCTTGAGAGAGGGAGGAGATGAGCTTAATTGACAATCTATCCATTTGTGATGCATGCTTGGGAATGTGTGATTGGGTTAGTAACTGATTCACTAGCATATTCGTGCTGTTAATTCCAACCTAGGTGTTTTCTACTATGTTGTTTACTTCACTTTTTAGTTGCTATCGTTTCTCTTGGTTTAGTCTTCAACCCAAGATTGTGATTGCCTAGCTTGAGTTGTCTAATTAATTCTGGTAGTTGAAGAAAAGTTCCCTGTGGATTCGACCCGTACTTGCCGGTTGCTAACTACAACTACGCCGTGCACTTGCGGTAAATTAAAACGATAACAGCTAGCAACAGCTGCGCCGTGCACTTGCGGTAATTAAAACGATAACAAATCACCCATCTCACACCCCTCATTTCCCACTGTAAAGAACAGGGCTTATGTGTCACAAACTTGTCTTTAGGTTTTGACAATTTTTAGCAAAACACAGACACCCAAATACTCTAAGATGATCATAAGATGGTTGTTGATGATGGAGAACCTTATGTGGACTTTTGCCTTCCAAAACTCTATTGGGTGTCCTATTTATCAAATGGGTTGCTGTCAAAACGCATTCACCTCAGAATCTCAAAGGTAACCCAGCCTGAAACTGCAATGCCCTAGCCACATTCAGAATGTGTCTATGCTTGCATTCCACCCTACCGTTTTGTTGAGGGGTCTCTAAGCAACTGGTTTGATGAATAATTCCATTGTTAAGATAGAATTCTTTCATTGGTCTGGATTTAAATTCAAGCCCATTGTCACTCCTTATTATCTTTACACTTTTTCCAAATTGTTTTTGTGCCATAGCCACAAAACCCTTTAACAACTTAGCTACCTGGCTCTTTTCCTTCATTAGGTACACCCAAGTGGCTCTACTAATGTCATCCACAATAGTGAGAAAACAAGATGCCCAAATGTCACAATGAACAAGCTCAAATAAATCACTAGCTTTATTGTCACTCGTAATGAATCGACTTCTAGTTTGCTTGGCCATAAAGCATACATCACAAATATCTTTATTACCTCCATAAATTCCTAAACTTTTAAAGAAACCCGACATGACTTCATGAGAGTGATGCCCAAAGTGGTGGTGCCACAGTTGTTTTGTGCCTACTGCATTCACTTGGTTCTTCGCTTGTGGTGTCCCCGAATAGTAGTATACCCCATCTCGCTGCTCATCCACTCCAATCGGAGTCCTCGAAGTGCGGTCCTGTAACACACAAGAGTTATCAGAGAATGTCACAGTGCATTTCAAATCTCTACTTAATTTAGCCACGGATAAAAGGTTACAGTTGAGTTCGGGAACATATAAAACATCTTGTAAAGCGTCTCCCTTTTCTAATGTCACCGTTCCTTTCTTTTTGGCCAAAGTGTGGGTGCCGTTTGGAAGAGAGATGGGTATGGGTAGGATGGTTGTTACTTCATTAAATTTTTCCAGCTTACAAATCATGTGAGATGAGGCTCCGCTATCTATCAACCACGACACATTACCACAGCACATTACCTGATAACTTTTCATAGCCACCCTTTGGAACATCAATGAGGCTTAAAAGCCTCTGTACCTGCTCCGGAGACAGTCCCGGGATTACAACCTGTGAGGTTTCTAGAGCTACTATCGCCACTGCTAGGTCTCGAACGCACTGCTGCTTCATATTGGACAGCCGCATTGGCTGTTTCCCGGCCTCCACCACGCCCGCTTTCACCTCTTCCATGGACACCTCTTCCACCTCAGCCACCTCCTCGACAACCCCGAGTTCCCCAACTTGATGGATAGCCAATAATCTCGTAACAACTCGTCTCTTCATGCCCATAGTGTCCACAGTGTCTACAAGTATTTTTCTCGCCTCCACCCATTTTATCTTTCACGGCAAAGGCCATGGAACTTTCGGGACGGTGCTCTCTTCCCCGCATCAGTTGCTTGTGATTTTCCTCTTGTTGGATCATGTTGAAGATTTTTTCTAACGGTGGCAGAGGGTCCAAGGCTAGAACTTGGCTTCGTACATTAGCATAAGTTTCATCATCAAGTCTCATAAGGAATTAGTGAGCTTGCTCTTCTTCTATCATCTTTACTACTTGGGCTCCAACGTGACACTCACACTTTCCACATGTACATCGTGGAATTTTCACATAATTGTTCAATTCGGTCCACATACCCATCAATCTAGAGTAAAAGTCAACAACTTCACGACCTCCTTGCTTAGCCGCTGCAATATTCGTTTTTAATTGAAGAATTTTTGGTGTGTTGTGTACAGCACACCGTTTACGCAGGTTTTCCCACATCAGCGCAGCTGACTCTACGTATGCTACACTTGTGTGTAATTTTGGATCAATCACATTGATAATCCAAGAGCATATCATAGAGTTCACCATCTCCCATGCATTTTGCTCGGCTGAATCTTCACTTTCTTTCAATTCAGGTTTCTTAATGGTTCCATCGATGAAACCTAATTTATTTTTTGATCTCAAAGCGGTTTTTACGGCTCGTTGCCATAAGTCATAATTTTTGCCATTGAAGATAATGGATGTAATCGCCACCCCAGGCCCTTCTGACGGATGAAGGTAATAAGGTGAGTTAGGTTTGATCATCTTTTTGCTCATGACTCTGATACCATAAAGAATGGAGGCTTTGTGTTTTGGATTTCAGGGCTGTAGAATTCGTGCCCTGCTTCTGTATCTTACACGGCCATAGGGCCCTTGATTTTATATATGCCATCCACTTGCTTGCACGCCAAGTAGAACCAAAATCCTAGCAATACAAGGAAACTTGCCCCTAACATACCTATTTCAAATCTACTTACAATCAATTTGTTTCCTAATACAATTTGTCTCCTAATAGAAGGCCTTATGGAGCCAACGACAGGCTATTACAGAGGAACTGAAGACTACCTTGATATGTTAGTGGCGAAGTCATTATTTCAGCAATCAAACTCCAACAAGCATTTCTTCGCAATGCATGACTTGGTTCACAAGTTGGCTGTTTATGTAACAGCGGAATTCAGTTTTATGTTAGACGCAAACATACCAACTGCCATTTCGGGAAGTCTTCGTCATTTCTCATATAAGGAAAGCCAGTACAAGATGGCAGAAAAGTTTGGTTCTAGTGCTTGTGCTGCTCGCCTACGCTCATTCTTGCGTGTGAGTTCTTCAAATAAGCATTGCTCTAACTTACCAATACCATGTGACGTTCTACAATCATTAGTGCAGTCATTTAATTGCCTGCTTGTGTTGGCCTTGCGTGGTCTCAATATCACCCACATACCAGACTCAATTGGCTGCCTGAAGCATTTACGCTACCTGGAATTTTCTCATACTTTGATTGAAGAACTGCCTGAGACTTTATGTGGCTTGTTTAACCTACAGACATTGCTATTGTCTCATTGTAAAAGATTGAGATTCTTGCCACGATTGATGAGTAATCTTATTCAAATGCAGCATCTTGACATCAGAGGCACAAACACGTTGGAGAAGATGGCAGAGGGTATAGCCAGGTTAAGCAGCCTCCAAATGTTGACTGATTTTGTGGTCGGCAAAAATTGGGGGTCAAGCATTAGAGAATTAGGGGGGTTGGCAAATCTGAAAGGGCATTTAAGGATCTCCGGATTGGAGAATGTAGTTGCTGAAGCGGATGCCAAAGCAGGTAAGTTAATTGAGAAAAAGTGTCTTGATGAGTTAGTTTTGGAAGATAAGCTGGATGATTTTTGTGATCGTAATCCTAAGCACTGGAAGTAGCATGAAAACATTTATGAAGGATTAAGGCCCCATTCAAACTTGAGGAGACTTACCATTGTCAATTATCAAGGGAACAGATTGCCAGATTGGGTCGGTGATGCTGCGTTCTTTAAGTTGGAATTCCTGCACCTTAAACGATGTATTCATTGTATCAAACTGCCTTTCCTCAAGAACCTCATAATAGAGCATTTTGGACGGGTGGAAATTGTGGGTCCGGAATTCTACAAAGAGCATCCCTCATCACCAGTGAGATCTTTTCCATCCTTGAAGATTCTGAAGTTCAAATCAATGAGGCATTGGGAAATATGGATCACCCATGAAGCAGATGCCATCCCTTTCCCTACTTTGGAGGAGCTGCACGTGGAAGATTGCGAAAACATGAAGGGAGGTGATGAACCTCTATTTTACACTATTTTTAGCCCGTATTCGACTCTAATTCTTCCCCTCTTCTCCTATAATCTTTCGACTAATCTTAGCAAAAAGGGGGTTGAATATACTTTCTTGACCTATTATGCGCTAAGTTGTCCTATTTCTTGATCTGCAGGTCTAAGGTCTAGAAAGTGGGAGTTTCCTACGGATTTTGCCAAAAATGACGGTTTGGGATCAATTTCTGACATGAACGAAGCATCGACGAAGCCCGGGAGAACCATCTGGAAGGGCACGGCTGATTGCAGGGAGCACACGGTCAGTTGCAGTATACGCACGACCGTGCCTTGAAGCCCGAAGTTGCGCACGGTTGAACGCACGACCGTGCGCCTGAACCGTGCCTACCCAGACACGCACGTGTTCCCGTGCGTATGTGGCACGACCGTGTGTCACTTATTTTGTCGCGATTTAATCAGTTTCGCAAAGGACGTTATGGGGCGCTTCTATTTTGATTTTTCCCCTTCCTCTCTCAAAAAGGGGGCGACTTGGAGGGTTTGGATTTTGTTTTTTTCTTGTTATTGAATTCAAAGCTTTGGATTGGATTTTGGTTACGCATTTTCGATAGATTACTGTTGCAGATTCTACAGAGTACATTCTTCTTCCCCTTCCTTTACGTTCTAATTCAAGCATTAGTATTTCTTGGTATGTGTATGTTCTTGATTGAGATGTTGCGTAGAATCATGTTTAGCGGCTAAATTCTTAATCTTGGATTGGGTGTAGTCCCTATGATGTGAATTAGATTATTGTTCTAGGTTTTTGTGAATCTACGCCCAAAAGTATAATTGAATTCTCACTTAGCATGCCAGGTGTTCGATGAATTGCCTGAGAGGGTTAAATTCATATTCTTAATTAGGGTATAGAGAATAACGAAAGTTAGGTACTTTACTTAGAGTGGCTTTGTGAGCAATTGAATTACCTGACACGAAAGTAGTTGGGGATGCAATTGGGAATTAAAATTACATGATCTTGTGGTCTTGAGATTCTAGTTTCACGAAAGTAGATAACTAGGATAGCTTGATCAGTCTAATGACCTTTGAAAGAAGGCGTAGATGTTTTTAATTGGTAATCATTCCATTTCAATTATCGTGCGGGCAAATTTACATAACCTAGTTTGCTTTCTAAAGAACATCATACTGTGGTGAACCCCAATTCAGGATTCTGTTCATAATTGATTTAGACTCAATAGAATCAGTAAAACGCACTTCATTAGACTTGAGCCTAGATTAAGCGTCAAAGGTTGATTCGGTGATTGAAACCAAGTTCCCTGCGAATACGACCCGTACTTGCCTTTGCTAGCTACAACCGGCACCGTGCACTTGCGGTACATTTTTAACACAACAAGAGGCTTTCCTTTAAAACTCCCTTCTCTAAAGGTACTTAGTGTAAGATCCTGCAGAGAGCTCTGTGGATCAGTTCGAAAGTTGCCAAGCCTGTTCCCCTCTTTGGAGGAGCTGCACGTGGAACATTGTGAAGAGCTGAGGGGAGGCACTCCTTTGGAATTCCCTTTCCTAAAGGTACTTAATATAAAATCCTGCAGAGAGCTTTATGGATCCCTTCCACATTCATCGCCACTGTTCCCTTCTTTGGAAGAGCTGCATGTGGAAGATTGTGAAAAACTGAAGGGAGGCTTTCCTTTGTAATCCCCTGTTGAATTCGTTATTCAGTTTTGATGATAACAAACCTAAAGTAATGTTGCTCCAAACAAAGTTCTCCAAACAGGCATACACTGTTGTTTTCAATATGTGCCTTGTTTGCTGAATGTTGAGAACAGGTCTCATACCTTGATGGCTCACGCTCAAGTCAGGAACACCACCTCGATGAGTTGATTGAATGTGAAGATCAGTTTCTGAACTCAAGCGATACAAGAACAACCTGGCAAACAGGTTGGCCTAGGTGGTTGGGGCAGCGTATTCATCTTGAACAAGATGACTAGATCTACAACAAGATGTCTTTGGTAATTTAGGTCTTATTCTAGTCTCTTGTTAATATGCCAATCTTGAAAAGTCTCTAACTAACCACTCTTGAATCGGTTGCGCTATTTGCTTCAGAACACCAAGTTCAAACAACCCTGAAAATAGGGTAACGAGGGTGTTTATGAAATGCAACGGCCAAACCCTGTTTCTTTGGAAAACTTATTTTGGTTGGCCAAAAGCTCTAAAATATTTTGATAAAATTCCAAGACAGCAATTTAAGCTGTAGAAAATTTTCTTGATATGAAAATTCAAGCTGAAGATTTGCAAAACTGATTTTGGAAAATATTTACCAAAACCGAAAATATCTCTCTCTTATCCTTTGGAAAGTGATTAATTCAAAAACTCCTACTAAAGATTTTCTCACGGATATTTTTGGGCAAAGATAATCTTCCAAAATCAAATTCCTACAATATTGGGAAACATTATCTTTTAGCCGTTAGAATTCCTTGAGCTAAGCAAAAAATTTCTCTTTGCCAAACTTAGCTGATTTCTTCTCTTCTCCTTGGTTTTTGACCGTTGGAATTTTTGTATAAAAATATAGCATTTTACTCCCATTGACATATA
>JACYFF010031956.1:104287306-104297485 GCA_017589665.1 Selenicereus undatus | reverse complement strand
ATTTTTCTTTTCTATTTTTGATGTTTGAATTTGCATAGCTAGAATGTAGAAGGTGACTTTGCTTTGCCATGGGAATCTTTTGCAATTTAACTTGTTCTTTAGTGTTCTCTTGACCCAAAATTGTTCCTTGAGTTTTCCCTGTTGCCAGGGAAAAGTTTTCGTTGTGTTTTTCTATTTCACAGGTCATCGCTTTCTACCAGCCAGGTAGTCAAAAACATGGATGCAGAGGGTCTTTTCAATGTGTTGCTAGACCAGTTGGCTCCTAAAGAGATACAGAAGTGGTTGACAGGACGAGATTCAACTATCGCTAAGCTCTCGGAGCTTAGGTCCTCAATGATAGCAGCCAGAAATGTGCTGGATGATCTAGGGGAGAAGCAGAATTCTTGAGGTTAAATTGCAGCCATGGGAATCAGTGCTGGATGATAGCAGCCATGGGAATCTTGAACCTCTATTTTACACTATTTTTAGCCCCTTTTTGACCCAGCTTCTTATCCGTTTTCACGCTTTATCATGTTAAGGAAGGGTCAAATCGGTCTCCTTTTGCATACTTTTTACTTATGCAGCATCTTTCGATATTTTCAGGAACTCGATTGAAGAAGAGGAAAGATGAATAATATATGGCAGAAGGAGGTGCTAAAGAAGGGAGAAAAGCCGCGAAAAGGCATCGCACGGAAGTCCCGAACAATCGAGCACGCGCGGCACAACCGAAGGACGAAGAACCGGCCAAGCCAAGCCGGTGCCACATGGCACGGTCTGACCGTGCCACGTGGCACGACCATGCCACATGGCACGGTGTGGCCGTGCCACGTGGCGCTGGCACGACTCGGCTGGGCTGTTTTCTTGGCGTTCCGTCAGTGTTTTGGCACGGTCACCCCGTGCCTCTGGGCACCACCGTGCCATCCCCGTTCCGCGTTGCGACTTAAAAGTTCTCTCGGGGCTGTTTCAATTGCATTCAGTTTTTACTTTTCAGTTTTCGTTTCCCAGAACCCTTTTGAGGCGATTTTTAGGTTTTAGTAGAGAGTATTTTATTTTCGCATTATCGATTTCGCTATTGGATTGAAGCTTGTACTTCTTTGAATCTATTCGATTAGTTACGGGTTCTTTTCTCTGAATCCTCCTCTCGTTCCTGATTTTCAATTCTTTGAAGTTTGCGATGGTTATGAACTTGAATGTCGTGATTGATGTTAGAAATATGATTGTCAGCTAAATCCCTCAACTTAGGTTGGGATTGATGCCGAATATGTAGAATTGAATTTTGTACTGGCCCAATCCATGTTCTCCCTTTGTTTTGCGATTGCGAATTCTGCTATGCACGCCACATGTTCGATGAAATGCTCGAAAGAACATTCATCGTTTTTACTTAGGTTTAGGGGAGCGTTGAGAGACGAAACCTTTACCTAGTGCGTCTTAGTAGACAATTAGGATTTTAACATGAAAATAGTTAAGTTCTAATTGGGATTAGAAATTGTGAATCTTGTAATCCTTCAACCTTTAGTCCCATGAAAATAGGTGACTATAGGTCTAGGATTAGTCTTCGACCCTTGAGAGAGGGAGGAGATGGGCTTAATTGACAATTTATCCATATGCGATGCATTCTTGGGAATATGTGATTGGGTTAGTAACTGATTCGTTAGCATATTCGTGCTGTTAATTCCAACATAAGTGTTTTCTATTCTGCAGTTCATTACGCTTTTTAGCTATTTTCGTTTCTCTTAGTTTAGTCTTCAACCCAAAATTGCGATTGCCTAGCTTGAGTAGTTTAATTAATTCTGGTAGTTGAAGCCAAGTTCCCTGTGGATTCGACCCGTACTTGCCGGTTGCTAGCTACAGCTACGCCGTGCACTTGCGGTAATTAAAACTGCTAACACACACCTCCTCAAAATAACCCTCATCCCATCACCTACAACCAGGGTTGGAAAGGCCACATGAACCCTCTCTACAAAAATCCCAACCCTCACCCTCAGAATCACATCCAGCCACTCGGTTTCCATAACCGAGCCCCCTACACTCCACCCCCTCCACTCCACCCCCTCCACCTCCTGAACCCACATCTCACCTGGAGAGTCTCATGGAGCGCTTCATAGCGACCCAGACCACGACTAAGGAGACTCTTAAGGAGTCGATCCATCAGCTGACCTCTAGGGTCGATGCCATGGCCACCCATCAGAAGAAGATGGACACGCAGATAGCCTAGATTGCCCAGCAAGTGAGCCTCCTGTCCCGACCTCAAGGGCAACTTCCAGGCCAGCCAGACGTCAACCCTCGACACCATGTCAATGCCATCTCTACGATGGAAGAGGGGTTAGTCGAGAGCCCGGTGATGGTTCTCCAGGAGGTCGTTACAGCTCCTGATTCTGCAGGAATTGAGGGGAAGATGAGGGAAGAGAATTTGAGCCTCACTGGGGAGCCTAGACCACCACCTCCTGCCCGCCCATACCAGCCCCCAGTGCCTTACCCTCAGCAACTGGCATGGTCCAAGCTACGTCAGCTTGAACCCAGATTCGCGCAGTTCTTGGAAACCCTACACCGAATCTATGCCAGTCGCCCCTTTTTGGAAGCTCTCAAGAATGCACATGCACACTTTAAGTTTTTACGAGAGCTCCTTTCCAAGAAGGGAGAGCCCGGGGTTACTCCAGTGACCCCCATTTTCGGATCCTGCTGCGCACTTCTACCGAGGCAATTACCCCCAAAGCTGCAGGATCCTGGCAGCTTCTCTATCCTATGCTGCATAGGGGATATGCAGATCGAGAGAGCCCTTTGCGATCTGGGGGCCAGTGTGAGCCTCATGCTGCTCTCTCTCTGCCAGAAGCTGTAACTACGGGACCTCAGGCCCACCAGCATGACCATTCAGCTAGCAGACTGCTCCATCAGGCAGCCTGTTGGCATTTTAGAGGATGTCCCGATCCAGGTGGGCAAGTTCCGCATCCCGTGCGATTTCATTATTCTTGACACGGATGAGGACTTTCCATCCCCACTCATCTTAGGTCGCCCATTCCCTGGGCGGTGATCAATGTGCAGATAGGCACCATGTCATTCACTATATGCGGGGAGCGGATGGATTTCAGCTTTTCTCCACCCCCTGCACCGCCTTTAGCGCCTGTCATTCCCCCACCCTCAGAGGAGCCTATCCCACATTCCCCATTTGATGCTGCTCCTGAGGTTGCCATATATGATGGACATGGGGGATCTTTAATGCTGTCTGCCAGCCCTACCACTTGTTCTGAGGCCGTCCCTCTCACATCCTACTTCGCGACCGCCTGTGCTTGTCCTGGGGAGGTCGAGGATCCTCCTTCCTATTTCTACACCTCCCCAAGGTCACCTCCCGCATCATTACCGTCTACCATTTAGAGGTAAGGGTCAAGCTAAGGACCTTAAACAAGCGCTTCTTGGGAGGCAACCCAAGGCATTTACAGAGTACCAAAAAAACAAAAAACGTGTGTCACTCCCCTCTCCCATTTCCCCCTTCCCTTGTGCTTTTTTTTGCGTCCTTTTCCTTGAGGACCATGAAAACCTCAAGCATGGGGGGGGGGGGTGAGCTTATTGCTCTCTGGGTGAAATGGTAGATTTTAGGGTATTGGTTGATTGGCATGTCGCATTTACATCATTTCGATAGGACTTCATATAATTGCAATAGGTTGTTTTTATCTTTTCATTATTAGAGCATGTAGTTTAGAGCATATAGGGTTAGATTTTGCATCGCAAAAGGAGAAATGATCAAGTTGGGCCTCCTTAAGATTTTCAGGTACTACTTCTTGCCCTTCTTTTCGCCCCTTATATATCCTTTACCGCTTTCTTAGTTAGATTTGTCGCTTTCTAATAAATGTGTGAGAAAACCCCTCTTGTGATGAGATTGAAATGGGTGATGATTGATTGATCATGTTGGGTTGTGTGTTGAGGCGTGACTTGTCTTGGTGTGAGATTTTGTGCAAATTGTGTTTGTCTTTGTCATCCGTAGTTTCTTTGCCCTGTGTTGCATGCTAACTACCCTTGAGTTTCATGTGATTTGACTTGATTGACCTTGATGAATGGAACATACTTTGGAGTAAGTCACTTGACTGTGGTAGGGTTACCTGTGAGATTCTTGAGCCTAATGACTATTCATTACATATAGTCTCTACTTCCTTTCATGTGTGACTCCTCCATGAAGCATCTTTAGAACTTGGTCTCATTCTCCTTGAAACTGCATTTAGCAATTGCATGTGTTGACATGATTGAGACGATTTTTCTTCACATAGCCACATTAGCCAGAAAGTCACCCGTTGTTGCATGATTACCCCTTGGTAGCCCTTTGTGCCCTTCCCCCTGTTGTTGTTGTTGCACCACATCAATTACACACTTGACCTGTGCATATTTCCTTCACCCTTGTCAAGGTCTAGTGGGCGACACTTCCACAATCTAGTTGGGTATCTCTCGGGCGTTTGATTTTTCACTGCGGGTATAATACTAGTGGCTCATTTTGGGGAAATTGCGAATCAATTTTTTTGGTTACTTCCGGCGCTGTCCAAGAGCATCCTTTTTGCTTCTCAAAAAAAAAGAAGAAAAAAAAAGAAAAGAAGAAAGAAAAGAAAGAAAGAGAAGTTGCAAATAAAATGGGTAGCGTGGAAGCTCTCTGCAATAAGCTTGTTTGGTTCCTCTTTAGAGGTTTTTGCGAGATTTGTTGCTCGATTTCGCTAGTTGTGTGAGGTTGTAATCTTAGTGTTGATTGTGGAAGTGTTCTTGCTCCCTAGTCTTTGGCTAATAGCTCCACTTTTCCCAAATTATTCCGCTTCGCACCCTTGACCTTAGCCCCATTAAATCCTTATCGCAAGTCCCCTTGATTGACACATTGCATATTGCATTCCTGTGGTGGAGAGTGGAGAACGTTACCAAGCATATGGTAGTTTGCCTAATTGGTTGGAATATTGAGCGTGCCCTTGTCACATATTTCAAACACATTGAGAGGAGTGTTCCACTTTGCCCTAAAGTGAGGTCCTACCAGTCTAGCGTACTCACCATTTGTTGAGGAAGGTTATGTCCTACTATGTGTTTCAACATTGGGGTGTGTGGTGTGTTTCATTTGGGTAAGGTGATTCATGGATGACGTTGCATACATTTTTATTGCAATTGTCTTGCGCACCTTGACTTTGCCACCTTCACTGCATGATTAGTGTGATTCGTCGGTCTTCCATACCGTATTCGACTCTAATTCTTCCCCTCTTCTCCTATAATCTTTCGACTAATCTTAGCAAAAAGGGGGTTGAATACACTTTCTTGACCTATTATGCGCTAAGTTGTCCTATTTCTTGATCTGCAGGTCTAAGGTATAGAAAGTGGGAGTTTCCTGCTGGTTTTGCCAAAAATGACGCTTTGGTATCAATTTCTGACATGAATGAAGCATCGACGAAGCCCGGGAGAACCATCTGGAGGCGCACGGCTGATTGCAAGGAGCGCACGGTCAGTTGCAGTATACGCACAGCCGTGCCTTGAAGCCAGAAGCTGCGCACGGTTGAAAGCACGACCGTGCGCCTGAACCGTGCCTACCCAGACACACACGTGTTCCCGTGCGTATGTGGCACGACTGTGCGTCACTTATTTTGTCGCGATTTAATCAGTTTCACAAAGGACGCTAGCGGGAGCCTTCTATTTTTTGATGTTTTCCCCTTCCTCTCTGAAAAAGGGGGCGACTTTGAGGGTTTGGACTTTGCTTCTTCTTGTTATTGGATTCAAAGCTTTGGATTGGATTTTGGTTACGCATTTTCGATAGATTACTGTTGCAGATTCTACAGAGTACATTCTTCTTCCCCTTCCTTTACGTTCTAATTCAAGTATTAGTATTTCTTGGTATGTGTATGTTCTTGATTGAGATGTTGTTTAGAATCATGTTTAGCGGCTAAATTCTTAATCTTGGATTGGGTATAGCCCCTATGATGTGAATTAGATTATTGTTCTAGGCTTTTGTGAATCTACGCCCAAAAGTATAATTGAATTCTCACCTAACATGCCAGGTGTTCGATGAATTGCCTGAGAGGGTTAAATTCATGTTCTTAATTAGGGTATAGAGACTAACGAAAGTTAGGTCCTTTACTTAGAGTGGCTTTGTGAGCAATTGAATTACCTGACACGAAAGTAGTTGGGGATGCAATTGGGAATTAAAATTACATGATCTTGTGGTCTTGAGATTCTAGTTTCACGAAAGTAGATAACTAGGATAACTTGATCAGTCTAATGACCTTTGAAAGAAGGCGTAGATGCTTTTAATTGGTAATCATCCTATTTCAATTATCGTGCGGGCAAATTTACATAACCTGGTTTGCTTTCCAAGAAACATCATAGTGTGGTGAACCCCAATTCAGGATTTTCTTCATAATTGATTTAGACTCAATAGAATCAGTAAAACTCACTTCATTAGACTTGAGCCTAGATTAAGCGTCAAAGGTTGATTCGGTGATTGAAACCAAGTTCCCTGCGGATACAACCCGTACTTGCCTTTGCTGGCTACAACCGGCACCGTGCACTTGCGGTACATTTTTCACACAACATTAAACTATGGAATTAGATTGAACATTAAGTTTCACAGTTAAACACGCTATCATTACACACTTGTGATAACCTTTGTGACATCATTTCTACAAGTCTACACAGCCCAGATGCTGTGAGAAAGCTAATTGTAAATTCAGTTGCAAATGTGAACAATCTGACCTGAACTAGGTGTTTTGCACTTCCAGGTTGAAGATACCTGCCTTTTCTCTTGAAGTCTTTGCTGCTCATTGCAGAAGTGAATCTCATCATTGTGTATCTTTTAATTAGTATACCTTAAAGAAGAGGCCCTCCTTTAACTTTCTGATCAGACGATCATGAAAAGAACTCAGCAACGTTATAAATAAGAGAGAGGGAACAATTACTACGATCATGTTGTGCTCTGCACCCCCGCTTCGGTGCCTCCATACATTTAACTGTTTCATAGGTCACCTTCCATATTTGCTTGGCTTGCATTTCCAGCCTCCGCTGCCTACCAAAAATGTAGTCCATCAGCTGACAGAAATTTGCGTTGCTTCCACCGGGCAAAGTTGCTGCTGCCTACCAAAAACAGTTAGTACACGATGCAAACGTAGCAGGAGCAAGGAAAGAGGGAAAAAGTATTCAAATTCATGTTCTGATTCCCGAATAGCGGGTCTATAGATCACTTGCAGTTATCTTTCTGAACGTTGATGACCTTTTGATTCCGCTTGAATTTGAACAGTTTTTGTCAACTACTGTTCTTTTTCTTTCCTTTTTTTTTGTTCCCTAGTTGGGGAATGTCAAATGATGTCTCCCTCAATTCGAAAACTACGGTCCATTTGGATTGTGTAAAATTTGGTCAAATGATTGTCCGCTCTTGTGTATGAACGAGATCCTGCATCTAAATACTACTCCCATGAAGGTCATCTTGATCATTGTACAAAATTGTTCAACATTTAACAATATCAAAAATTGTAATTGTAATGATGGAACAATTATTTATTTTTTAAAGATGTAGTGGGCGTGGGATTGCTTTACGTACCGGCTCTAATTTAATAAAATTCAACATGAAAGTCAACAAGCGAATACAAGAAACAACACTAAGGGGAGAATCGGCAAAACAAAAGAGACCACTAAATTGTAAAAACTGGTTAAAAAAAAATTCTGAAAGTTTTGTCGTTTCAAGCAATTAATCACTACTGCTGCTTCGATCATACTAGAGGACTTGGTCATATTGTTCTTTATTTTTTTAGAAGCCTATTGCAACGACCTTTCCCCCCAAATCATAGATCATCAACATTGCTTCGCTATGAGCATTAGTTTAATGAAAATGATTAAATGTCTTTAGTAAAAATCAAACCTTTTTGGGCTTTTGATGATCGAAGTCGAAATCTATTGTGGTCCCTTGTACATTCTAGGAAGTTCACTTGTGTTGTTCATATCAGTTTGCTGGATCATTGCTTTTGCACAGCTCAGAAGTTTTTTTTTTTTTTTAAAAAAAAGAAGGTGCCAGGGGGGGGGGGTCTTTTTGATGTATTGATCGCTCGGTTGGAAGAGGAGGAGAAGTGGGAATCGCTGGTGGGACGAGATTCTACTGCGGAGCTCACTAAGTTTAGGAGCTCGATGATCGTAGTCAGAGATGTGCTAAGTGACCTAGAGGAGAACTAGAGTACTCTGCCACTCGTGAAAAGCTACCTCAACAAGGTGAAGCACGCTCTCTATGATGCTTTGGATCTCATTGACGAGATTCGTACGTTAGCTCTTCAACATAGGCATTCTACTCAATGTGCCGACTCACTGCATTCACTCAACAAAGGAATGGACTCAGTGATCGAGGATATGAACGAGACGTTCGAGGGATTGACTAAGGTGATTCATGTACTCGGTCTCAAAGCCATATCAGAGACACCACACCTCTCTTATCCCCAGGATCAACACCAACTGGCTTGGTGAGGGACTCCAAATTATATGGGAGGAATTCAGAAAAGACACCTGATCGTTAAAACCTTGCAAATACTTCACATGTTGTCATGCTCCAACAAACACTACTTTGTGTTGCGGTCACTAGTGTTGTGCTGAGTTTGTGTGCTTACAAAATTGCTAGCATACCGCCTTCAATTGCTAGCCTGAGACAGTTATGCTACCTGGATTTCTCTTCCACCTTGATTTGCGTTTAGCCAGAGAGTCTGCGTAGCCTGTATAGTCTACAGATGTTGATCTTGTCTGATTGTCGTAATTTGACATCCTTGCCGAGAAATATTGGGCATGCACCATCTTGACATTCGCGGCACCATTAAAGAATTAAAGGGGTTTGTGGTGCCAGCGAATATAGGAAAGTTAAGCAGCCTTCAAACTTTAGCTAATTTTGTCGTTTGCCAATCAAGCATTAAAGAACTAGGGAGGTTTGTGAATCTAAAAGGACATCTAACGATCCATCAAGTGGGGAATGTTGCTGAATCCGATGCTAAAGCAGCTAGATTAATTGAGCAAGAGCATCTTCAAGAGTTGGTCATGGAAGAAGGGTTGTATGCTCCTATAGCTGGTCAGACGAACCAGCAAAAAGGCATTTACGAAGAATTAAGGCCTCATTCAAACTGGAGGAGGTTTACTACTGTTGATTATGGGTGGGACAGATTTCCAGACTGGGTTGGTGATGCTACATTTCCATAAGTTGGATTTCCTGCTCTTAAAAATTGTAACTGCCTCAAACTGCCACCTCTTGAACAACTGCCCTTACTTGAGCACCTTATAATAGAGTGGTCAGATAGAGTGCACACCTTGGGTTCAGAATTCTATAGAGATCACCATTGATCTATATGTTTTCTTGTTTCAGATTTGCTCGGCTTGTATTTCCAACCTCCAATGCCTCGCTGAGTTGGAGTTTATCAGCTGACAGAATTTTCCATTGCTTCCACCCTGCAAAGTTACTCCCATTCTGAAGTAGGAGAAAACGAAAAAATGCACAATGCAAAGGCAGCAAGAGCAAGGGATTAGAGGGAAAAAGGATTCAAATTAAAGTTCTGGCACGCCAACTATGGGTCTATAGATCACACTTGCAGTTATCTTTCCAACCATGGATGACCTTCTTTGGATTCAGCATGGATTTGAACATCTTCTCCAGATCTTTCTTCTTTTGCATTCTTTTCTTGTAGGGGAAGAGAGGTTTGGTTGAATGTTGATGCTTTCGATTCAAATATTTAGCTTACCAGATTTATGAACTTCCCAATTTTTTATCAATGATTGAAACAACATGATCACAAGGTACAGCTGCCATTGCTTTACTCCACTCTTATATGAACAAGATCCTGCATTTAAATACTAGTCCCATGTGCATGAACTTCACCACCATACAAAATTGTCAAACATCTAGCAATATCCAAAAGCCAAACCTGAATTGGCATGGTTTACTGCAAGTGTTCTTTGAGCTCTGATGCATTGGCAACTCAAAGGTAAATCTGCTGGATGCTTTTCTGATATTAGGCATAGAGCTAGGAATTCCTCTTTTGGGACTATATTTGAGATCAAAGTATCAGAATTCCAAAACCTTATGTTTAATCCTTTACCTCTTTCAAATAAAGTGTAAAATTATACAAGAGCCATGTCAATCGAAAATTTAAACTGATCTAGTTGAAGGCTCATGATAGCTTATATCCTATAACACAAATGTCTATAAATTTTATCAACTAAATTCCAATCAGTACT
>JACYFF010031956.1:104252530-104269900 GCA_017589665.1 Selenicereus undatus | reverse complement strand
AAAATATACCAACTTCAACCAACTTCAACCAACATCAATCCACTTCAACCTATTTCAACTCACTTTAAAAAAAAAAAAAATACCGACTTCAACCTACCTTAACCCACCTCAACTTACTTCAACCTTTTACCCACCCAATTTATCCACGAAAACAAAAGGCCCTAAATCTCACATGATACTTTACAAATTATTAAAATTATGAAGGGGGTGGGTTGAAGTTGGTTGAAGTGGGTTGAAGTAGGTTGAGATAGGTTGAAGTGAGTTGAAGTTGGTATTTTTTTTTCAAGTGGGTTGAAGTAAGTTGAAATTGGTTGAAGTAGGTTGAAATTAGACCTGACAAATGGGTCATTCGGTTCGGGTACGGGTTGGGTAAAGTTCGGGTTGGATCATGTTCGGGTTAAGTGACATTTCGGGTCGTTTCGGTTTGGGTCGGGTATGGTTCGGGTCGGGTCGATTTCGGGTCAACCAAATTTTGGTGAAATACGTTCGTCATGCCAAAACAAGCAACTTTGTTGAAAATTTCGGGTCGGGTATGGTTCGGGTCGGGTCAATTCGGGTATCGGGTCCACTTTCGGGTGAGCATATTTCGGGTGTCGGGTCGGGTATGGGTCCGGGTCATTCGGTTCGGGTTTCGGGTCTCGGGTCAGTTTTGCCAGGTCTAGTTGAAATAGGTTGAAGTGGGTAATTGTGGATTGACCCACGAAAAGAACAGGCCCTGAGTCCATTCTTTTCGTGGGTCAATTGAAATTTATCAATCTCAATCCATTTCAACTCATTTCAACCTATTCCAATCTACTTCAACCCATTTAAAAAAAAAATATCAACTTCAACCCATTTCAACCAACCTCAACCTACTTCAACCTACTTCAACCTACTTCAACCTACTTCAACCAACCTCAACCTACTTCAACCTACTTCAACCAACTCCAACCCACTCCGTTCATAATTTTAATAATTTGTAAAGTATTATGTGAGATTTAATCATTTTTGCACCAAAAAATTCACTATACTACTTTTTTGTAAATTATAGTATTTTGGAATTGTTTTATTTTTGTATTTTTGTATTTTTTTAGTTTTTTATTTTAAAATTTTTAAATTTTAAATTTTAATTTTTTGTATTTAATTTTTTTGTTTTAGTGTTTTTTATTTTTTTATTTTTTATTTTATTTTATTTTATTTTTTTAATTTTTATTTTATTTTTAATTTTTGTATTTATTTTTAATTTTTAATTTTTAATTTTTAATTTTTAATTTTAATTTTTTGTATTTAATTTTTTTGTATTTTTTAATTTTTTAATTTTTTTAATTTTAAATATTTTTGTTCTTATTTTTTATTTTTTCTTTTTATTTTTTATTTTATTTTTTATTTTTTAATTTTTTAATTTTTTTAATTTTTTAATTTTAAATAAAAAATACTAAATAAAAAAATAAGAAATAAGAAAAAAATAAAAATTAAATAAAAATTAAAAAAATTAAAATATAAAATATAAAAATAAAAATAAAAAAGAATAAATAAAAAAGAATAAACAAAAATTCCACAAAATTTTGCTAACTTCATAAATTCTCACATATTAATTACATTCTCATTATTTTAACCCACTTCGACCTACCACATAAAAAATATACCAACTTCAACCTACTTCAACCTACATCAATCCAGTTCAACCTATTTCAACCCACCAAAAAAAAAAAAAAAAAAAACCAACTTCAACTCACCTTAACCTACCTCAACCTACTTCACCCTTTTACCTACCCAATTTACCTACGAAAAGAACATGCCCTAAATTGTAATAAACTGCTTAAAAAAACTTCTAAAAGTTTTGTTGTTTGTTAAATATTTTTTATCAATTGGGCAATTAACAAAGAATCATGTATACAAGTTCTTAAAATTTTATCTGTTGAATCAATCTTATATAAGGTTTTGATGATTACAATTCAAATGTGCTAATTATGTTTGGCTTGAGTTGAGTGCTAAAATAATGTGATAAGACAGATTGCAAACATCCTGGAGATCAGTTCAAAATATCATGCTTAAAGTTATGTGATAAAGTTGTATGTTGAAAGCGACAGAAGTTGCAAACACCTTGAAGAATAAGTCGAAGAAACTGAAATCATCAAAGTGAATATATGTGCACATCATCAGCAGAGTACAAGAGTTTTTGGAGTTTTAGGGCTAAGTACTAGTTATATTTGTCTAGATTCTTGTTAATATGCCAAAGAAGAATTTGACTTAACACTCACATTGGATGAATTATTTAAGCTGACTCAGAACACTGCTCAGAACAATTGAGCAAACAAATCTGCAGTGCTCTAAGGGCAGCGAGTGCAAAAATCGATTTTCAAAGATTTTCAAGAGTTTTCCTACTGCCAAAATTCCTAATATATTTAGGATCGATTTTCTGATAATATTGTGTTTTAGAAAGAATAATTTCCTAAATAATATTGGTCTCCTAAAAAGATTTTTTAAAAGATTTTATCTTATCTTTTAAGATATGACTTCCTAAAAAGATATTATTGAGAAATTTTATTCTTATTATATGCTGAGTATTTTCAGAGTTATTAGGGAAATCAAATCCTTGCGTTTTGTGGGTATATAAGCACTCGCTTCTCTTCTTTTCAAAACGGGGTTTTCAAGGCTAAAAATCGAGTTTTTGTGAGCTTATTTTTCTGAGTGAAAAAAGTTCAAGAAGTGTGCTAAATTGAGTCATCTATATTGGTATAATAGGGATTGTATTGTACCTTCCATTCAGCTTATTTAGAAGCATTCAAAGTAAGGTGTTTTCCTATTCTTTTCTATCATCAGTTAAGTCTAGAGTGTGTCCAAGTCTTAGGACACTTTGGACGTGTCGTGTGACTCATTCTCAGGTGGAGAATAGTTACGTGTGTGTAATTAGAGTCTCAGAGGAGACTAAGTTACGCGTGTCACGTTGTCACGTGTGTTACATAGTGTAACGAATTCGGTCCGTGTTAGTGAAAGTGTTGCTGAAATCCTACTAAGGTAGGTCGTGGTTTTTACACCTCAATTGGACCAGAGATGGTTTTCCACGTAAAAATATTGTATCTCATTTATTATTTCCGCAATTAGTTTCGTTTCTGCCTCACTGCAAACACGTCTCCAAACAGTTCTCACGAGTGTTTCGAAACAAACAGAAAAATCGGATGATACAATTCACCCCCTTGTGTCCTTGTATGAGTAAATCTAACATTATCAATGTGAGATAATACCTACTATTACATTCTTTAAATTTTATCAATGTGAAACAATACTCACTTCCATACTCTAACATTTTTTCAAGCAATTAATCACTAATGCTGCTTCGATCATACGAGAGGACTTGGTCGATCATATTGTTCTTTATTTAAAAAAAAATCAAAAACTCAACTAACTAATTTTTAAAAGAGGGCGGAGCATTGATGACGATGTGGACGGCCACATACAGGCCTATTGCAATGGCCTTTCCCCCCAAATCATAGATCATTATCATTGCTTCACTATGAGCATTAATTTAATGAAAATGGTTAAATGTCTTTAGTAAAAACGAAACCTTTTTCGGCTTTGGATGATCGAAGTCGAAATCTATTGTGGTCCCTTGTACATTTTGCGAAATCTATTCTGGGAAGTTCCCTTGTATTGTTCATATCAGTGTGCTGGTTCATTGCTTTTGCACAGCTCAGAAGTTTTTATTTAACAAAAAAAAAGCTGCGGGAGGTCTTTTTGATGTATTGACCGCTCCGTTGGAAGAGGAGGAGAAGTGGGAATCGCTAGTGGGACGAGATTCTACTGCAGAGCTCACTAAGTTTAGGAGCTCAATGATCGTAGTCAGAGATGTGCTAAGCGATTTAGAGGAGAACTAGAGTACTCTGACACTCGTGAAAAGCTTCCTCAACAAGGTGAAGCACGCTCTCTATGATGCTGAGGATCTCATTGACGAGATTCTATGTTAGCTCTTCAACATAGGCATTCTACTCAATGTGCCGACTCACTGGATTCACTCAACAAAGGAATGGACTCAGTGATCGAGGATATGAATGAGACATTCGAGGGATTAACTAAGGTGATTAATGTACTCAGTCTCAAAGCCATATCGGAGACACCACAACCTCTCTATTGGGAGCAGATCAAATTTGAGGAGCATAATTAGTTCCTTACAATTAGCATTGGAGTTTCCTATTTTTGTCTCTTAGTTAGCTCCTTAATTCTTGTGAGATTTGACATCTTTGTATCCTTAATTATTGTCATTTCCTACTTTGTAACACAATAGCTTGTACATAATATCTTTAAATATCAATGAAACTAGATGACTGGAGTGAGCAGTCAGAGAGAAACCTTCTCACCTAAAGCTCCAATTTGACATGGTATCAGAGCCAAATTAGACATAATTCGCTTCCAGTTTGTCTATCTCGTCGCTAGTGATTTTTCAGTCATGGGTAACGATAAGTCGAAATCAACACCACCAGTCATGGATATTAACGACCCGCAATCCCCTTATTATTTGTGCAGTGCCAATCACCCAGGAAACATAATTTCGCCTGTGACTCTTAACGGGGAAAATTATGCTAACTGAAATTGCATTGTTTCGAATGACTTAAAATCAAAAAATAAGTTTGGCTTTGTTGACGGGTCTTTGACTAAGCCAGAAAGCAACTCACCAGAGGTTCATGCCTGGGAGAAATGCAATTCAATGGTCATAGCTTGGTTGTACAACATAATCGACAAAAATTTCCACGGATCTGTAGCGTATGCAGAGAATGCGAGTGAGATCTGAACTGACTTGAAGGAACGTTACTCTCAGGGTAACGAAATTAGAGTTCACCAATTGAAGAGGGAAATTGCTCTTACAAGTCAAAGCACACTGTCTGTGACACAGTATTTCACCAAGCTTACAGAGTTGTGGGATGAATTAGGGGCTTAGCAGCAGATTCCCACTTGCAAATGCTTGAAGGATTTCAACTTTAGCAGATTTCAAGAAGCAGAGAAGGGTCATAAATTTCTCATGGGGTTGGATTTAAATCAATTCAGTGTAGTCAGATCCAACATTCTTGCTCTTGACCCTCTCCAAAACCTGAACAAAGTATATTCAATGGTGCTTAGAGAAGAAAGGCAGCAGAAAATCAGCGACGAATCGCAGCCAAGGACACCCGTTGAGGGGGCGGTTTTCAAGGATTTAGCCACTAACAACAGATCACGACTGGCAACCCCACCAAAATGCACCCACTGTCAGAAACTAGGCTATGAAAGAACCCAGTGTTTTGAGCTTATCGGGTGTCCGGCTGATTGGCGTGAACAGCTCTACCGGCAGGGCGGCAAGGGCGGGGGCAGACTCGACCGACTCCACTGGCGCGACCAAGGGAAGCAGCCGTGACGGTCGCCGGAGCAGGATGTTACGGTCCGATTGCAAGGTATGGGACTTGAGTCCTACATCGATCATATGGGGGTTGATGTGGGGTTTATATAGGCTTTGGGTTCTCCCAACCCTTTAGCTAGCTTTTGGGATGAGCTCTTCCAAAGTCCTGTATCACAGGACCACTCGCCACTGGACTGGAGTCCCACGCCGCGATAGAGGGGGAGAGTGGAGAAGCTCTCTGCGACAAGAGTGATGGAGCAGTGGGTACAGGGCTGACCCCAGCTAAGATTGAGGCTTTGTTTGCACTTTTCAAGGAGAAGAGGAATAAAAGTCAATTGAGTGGTAAGAGCAATTAGTCCTCTAGCCTGCTGGATTGGATTTTGGACACAGGAGCCTCTTATCATATGACATCAAATATATGTCATATTACTAACCTTTTTGATCCTCCTCAAGCAATGCACCTAACCCTACCCGATGGTAAGATTGTGGATGTCAGACAGGCATGAACAGTGGACCTTGGATGCGGTTTGATATTGAAAAATGTCCTTTACTCACCACATTTTAAGTGCAATCTCATTTCTGCTCATCAACTTGCTTGAGATGAAAATTTCATTCTTATTTATAGTGCACAGTTTTGTCTTATCCAGGACCTCATCTTGATGAAGCCGATTGGAGCTGGTGAACTGAGAAGCACGATGTACTATCTCAAGAAAAGTGCATGTGGAAAGGCATTGGCGGCAACTCAACTTCAAGATTGTGAAATTTGGCATCAACGGCTTGGTCATCCGTCTATGGGTAGCTTATCATATTTATCTGAAACTTTTGGTTTTAAGCTAAATAAAGACTTTAATGGGTGTTGTGATGTTTGCCATCGTGCAAAACAAATGAGAAATTCATTTACTCTTAGTGAGTTTCATGCTTTATGACCATTTTCATTAGTACACTGTGATTTATGGGGACCATACCATACTCGCTCATTAAGTGGATGCTGCTATTTTCTATGCATTATGGATAAGTTTAGCCGTGCAGTTTGGGTATATCTCTTAAAAGATAAAACATAAACGTATGACAGGTTTGTTAGTTTCTGTTCTATGGTAAAGACCCAATTTGATAAAACTGTCCAGAGGGTGCGTAGTGACAATGGTATAAAATTCACAAAAGGCCATTTACCAATCTTCATTTCTAAACATGGAATCATTCATGAAACATCTGGTGTTGACACACCCCAACAAAATGGACGTGTTGAAAGGAAAAATAGACATCTTCTTAATGTTGCCCGAGCTTTGAGATTTCATGCCTCACTTCCTTTAACATTCTGGGGGAAATGCGTGTTAGCTGCAACATACTTGATAAATAGAACACCCTCCAAATTGTTGAACTACAAGGCCCTGTATGAGACTCTTTTTGGAGCTCCACCCCTCTATGACCACCTAAAGGTTTTCAGTTGCCTTTGTTACGCACATAATCATGGTAGACCCCGCCACAAGTTTGATGCAAGAGCTAATAAGTGTGTTTATTGGGATATCCTCAAGGCAAAAAGGGTTGGTTGCTTTATAATTTGGACAATCACAAATTGATCATCTCTAGGGATGTCTGGTTTTATGAGAAAGTTTTTCCATTTGCCCAAAACCTTGACAAGGAAGAGTTGCCTAAGATTCAATATCATGATCTCACATGGTCAGATGAGGCCCCATTATCGTCCACCCACCTAAGAACACCGCTCACCCCCCAAGCAGTTCAAATTGACAAATCTCATAATCTTAATGCTGAATCAGGTTTAGAACAGATAGCTCAAACGGAGCAACAGGTCATGGAAGAAGCACCTGACACTTCAGCTAGTGCAGAGGAAACAGGCTCTAACGAATTGAACGAGGAGGGGTGTGGGCTTGTTTCGGGTCACCAAGGTGACTCTACTCAGTCCACCCAGCAAGATACAAATACTAGGCCCCCCGATGCTTTAATTAGCTCCACCCGTCCACAGCGCATAAAAAAGCCTCATGTGCATTTGAAAGATTATATATACCATGCAATAAAACACGTCCCATCACCGCTCCATGACAACTCATCGGGTACGTCCCATCCTATTTCTCATTTTATCTCCTATAATCGTTTTTCTCCTACATATCATGCTTTGTTAGCTACTATAACCTCTAATGATGAACCTAAGCATTTTTTGCAAGCTGTTCAACATCCACAATGCCGAGATGCAATGGCGAAACAAATTGCTGCCCTTGAAGCAAATAATACATGGGAGTTTGTCAGTTTACCCACTGGAAAAAAGGCGCTTGGGTGTGAATGGGTATACAAGATTAAATATCATGTTGATGGATCTATTGAGTGCTATAAGGCACGACTAGTTGTATTGGGTAACAACCAAGTCGAAGGTGAGGATTTTCATGAAACATTCGCTCCTTTCGCCAAGATGGACACCGTACGTTGTCTTTTAACTGTAGTGGCATCAAAAGGATGGGAGTTACATCAAATGGATGTGCACAACGTCTTTCTTCATGGCGACCTTGCTGAGGATATTTATATGAAACCTCCACCTGGGTTTCGCCCCCCTAAGTCGAACTTGGTCTGTAAATTGCGAAAGTCATTATATGGCCTTTGATAGGCTCCTCGACAATGGTATTTTAAGCTTGCTTCTGCCTTGCTTCAATATGGCTTTCAGCAATCTCCCCTAGACCACTCTTTGTTCATCTATAGCCAAAAATGGTATTTTCTTGGTCCTCTTAATTTATGTCGACGATCTGGTGATAGCCGCATTGCCATCAATTCAAGAGTTGTTTGTAACAATGCTTCAAACTTAAAGACTTGGGTGCTTTAAAATATTTTCTTAGCATTGAGGTGGCATGTTCACCGGAAGGATTGTTTTTATGTCAACGCAAATATACTCTTGATATTCTCACTGAAACTCGGATGCTGGGAGCCAAACCAAGTTCTTTTCCTATGGAGCAAATCACAAATTATCCACTACATCAGGAGATCCTTTGGACGATGTATCCACGTATAGACGTCTTATTAGGTGATTACTTTACCTTACTATATCATTAGACCAGACATCATGTATTCGGTTCATATCCTCAGTCAGTTCATGCAAGATCCACGTAGGGGACATTAGGAGGCTGCATTGCGAATCCTACGTTATTTAAATCGTCACCAGGACAAGGAATTTTATTGCCCACCAATAACCCTTTGGACTTACATATTTATTGTGACTCCGATTGGGCAAGTTGCCCCATGACTAGAAGGTCAATCACTGGTTATCTTGTTAAGTTAGGGAATGCACCTGTCTCTTAGAAAACCAAGAAACAAGTCACTGTTTCTAGGTCGTCCGCTGAAGCTGAATATCGTGCCATGGCTAATGCTACTAGTGAGACAGTTTGGATTCGTAATTTACTCCTGTCTTTGGGTCTTCACGTGTCACCCGCTCATTTATACTGTGATAATCAGGTAGCATTACATATTGCTAACAACCCAGTGTTCCATGGACGTACCAAACACATCGAAGTCGACTGTCATTTTGTTCGCGAACGAATCCTATCTGGTGTTCTCAAGCCTCATTACGTTCCTACTCGTGAACAATTGGCAGATATATTCACCAAGGCTCTAGGTCACTGACAGTTTCATCATCTACTTGGCAAGTTGGGTGTCTTCAATCCACACGCTCCAACTTGAGGGGGAGTATTGGGAGCAAATCAAATTTGAGGAGCATAATTAGCTCCTTATAATTAGCATTGGAGTTTCATATTTTTGTCTCTTAGTTAGCTCCTTAATTCTTGTGAGATTTGATATCTTTGTCTCCTTAATTATTGTAATTTCCACCTTTATAACACAATAGCTTGTACATAATATCTTTAAATATCAATGAAATTAGATGACTGGGGTGAGCAGTTAGAGAGAAACCTTCTCACCTAAAGCTCCAATTTGACACTCTCTTATCCCAGGATCAACACCAATTGGCTTGGTGAGGGACTCCACATTATATGGGAGGAATTCAGAAAGACACCTGATCGTTAAAATCTTGCAAATACTTCACATATTTTTATGCCCTAACAAACACTACTTTGTAATGCATGAGCTAGCTGTATATGTCATGGGGGAATTTGGTACTATGTTAGATGCAAATACTTCACATATTGTCTCAGGAAGACCTCATCACTTTGGATATAAGTAATGCCAGTACAAGATAACTGATAGGTTTGGTCGTATTGCTCATCCTGATATTTCACGAACCCCACGCACATTCTTGCCGATGAAATCCTCTTCAAAGGAACCTCATTACAACTTATCTAGTGAAATGTTGCGGTCACTAGTGCTGCCTTTTTGCAGCTTGCCTGTGCTGAGTTTTTGTGCTTACAAAATTGCTAGCATACCGCCTTCAATTGCCACCCGGAGACAATTACGCTACCTGGATTTCTCTTCCACCTTGATTTACGTTTAGCCAGAGACTCTGCGTAGCCTGTACAGTCTACAGATGTTGATCTTATCTGATTGTCGTAATTTCACATCCTTGCCGAGAAATATTGGGAATGCACCATCTTGACATTCGTGGCACCATTAAAGAATTAAAGGGGTTTGTGGTGCCAGCGAATATAGGAAAGTTAAGCAGCCTTCAAACTTTAGCTAATTTTGTAGTTTGCTAATCGAGCATTAGGGAACTGGGGAGGTTTGTAAATCTAAAAGGACATTTAACGATCCATCAAGTGGGGAATGTTGCTGAATCCAATGCTAGAGCAGCTAGATTAATTGAGAAATAGCATCTTCAAGAGTTGGTCATGGAAGAAGGGTTGTGTGCTCCTATAGCTGGTTAGACGAACCAGCAAAAAGGCATTTACGAAGAATTAAGGCTTCATTCAAACTTGAGGGGCCTTACTACTGTTGATTCTAGATGGGACAGATTTCTAGACTAGGTTGGTGATGCTACATTCCATAAGTTGGATTTCCTGCTCTTAAAAATTGTAACTACCGCAAACTATCACCTCTTGAACAACTGCCCATACTTGAGCACCTTATAATAGAGTGGTCTGATAGAGTACACACTAGAATTCCATAGAGAGCACCATTGATCTATATGTTTTCTTGTTTCAAATTTGCTTGGCCTGTATTTCCAATCTCCAATGTCTCGATGAGATGGAGTTTATCAGCTGACAGAATTTTCCATTGCTTCCACCCTGCGAAGTTACCCCCATTCTGATTCTTTCTGAAGTAGGAGAAAACAAAAAAATGCACGATGCAAAGGCAGCAAGAGCAAGGGATTAGAGGGGAAATGGATTCAAATTAAAGTTCAGGCACGCCAACTATAGGTCTATAGATCACACTTGCAGTTATCTTTCCAACCATGGATGGTCTTCTTTGGATTCAGCATGGATTTGAATATCTTCTCCAAATCTTTCTTCTTTTGCATTCTTGTCTTGTAGGGGAAGAGAGGTTAGGTTGAATGTTGATGCTTTCGATTCAAATATTTAGCTTACCAGATTTATGAATTTCCCAATTTTTATCAATGATTGAAACAACATAATCACAAGGTACAGCTGCCATTGCTTTACTCCATTCTTATATGAACAAGATCCTACATTTAAATACTACTCCCATGTGTATGAACTTCACCACCATACAAAATTGTCAAACATCTAGCAATATCCAAAAGCCAAACCTGAATTGGCATGGTTTACTGCAAGTGTTCTTTGAGCTCTGATGCATTGTGTCAAGGGTTGATAATTCACTCAACCTTAAACTCGTGCGGCATAGCAAACTTTGCTTGGAACTCTTGCTTTGTTTGCTAGTAAGCCTTAAGGATGCTTGAGTTAGACTTTGAGAAGCTAAGTAAGCACACTCACACTCTAAGAAAACTTAGAGAGAGAAAGTAGAGAGAAAGAGTTTGGGAGAATGCTCTTGTATTGCACTTAGAAATGCTTGATGTACAAATGAGCCCCCTTGGGGGTTTATATACACATCCACCTCCTTAATAGATGGTGGAAATCTATTCAATCCTATGGCTATTATTGCTCTTCTAGAATATTCCATATAAATATCCTAGAGACTACATACAAGTAGAATAGTGTGGAACATTCTAGATGGTAGTCTAGAATATTCTACTATAACCTAGAAGGTTTTAGGACTCTCCACAAGGTCCCAAATACTCCAGAAGCTTCTAGAACAGTCCAGAAGTATCTAGAGTTCTCCAGAAGATTCTAGAAGATTCCAGAAGGTTCTAGAACACTCTAGAACATTCTAGAGTATTCCAGAAGGTTCCAGACCATTATGGAAGACTCCAGAATATTCTAGAACTCTTCGAAAACGCAGCCCGTGACATTCGCCCCCACCCAATCGGGCAACGTCCTCGTTGCCTTTAGGTCTTCGAATGCTCGGCTCTTGAGTTGGCTCGTCTACAGAAGGCGTCCTTCCCACTTGATTGGGTTGATGTGTCATGGCTAACTTCTCGGCACATCAATCCTTTGCTCGTTTGCATCCCATCCTCGTTTTCCTTCTTTGTGCCGCTTCTCAAGTGATGTTGGGGGTATGACACTCGTTGGTCCCTCATCACTTTTGAGAGCGGATAGGAGGCCTACCTCCTTACTGTCCGTGAAGCGAAGGGCAGTTAGCATCTTTTCCTTCTCGGCTTCCCGCTTCATGGGTATTGCATGAGCTTGCCCATTGCTTATGATGAACAAGGTGTTAGCATGAGGAACTATAATGGCTTTCGCCTTATTGAGGAAGTCTATTCCTAGATAGAACTTCTGATCATCAAGGGGAGCGACGGTTATGTCGACCTTACCTATCCATGGTCCGACTTGGATGTTCGTACCTCGAGCAACTCCATGGATGGGAAGGCCCTTCGCATTAACTCCCTTCACATAGTCCTTCTCCTTTTTGCAAGGCAGGCTAATCTCATCGGCGAGTTCTTTCGCCATATACACTTTGTCCGCTCCTGTGTCCACTGTTGCTTGGAGTTTCTTACCTCCAACTTCGGTCGCTACATACATGCGGCTACCGGCTTGCTCCTCCACTTTGGATTGGATAGTACTTAGGAGCGATATAGAGGCAATACTTGTTTCCTCTTCATGCTTCTCCGCTTCCATCACAAGAGCAGCAAGTTTCCCACGCTTCGGGCACTTGAAAACCTGATGAGGCCCGTTGCACAAGAAGCATGAGTATTTCCGCAGTGTCTCATCCTTCTTGTCTCTTCCCTTGTCCTTGAAGGTTGTTGGCTTGTCCCGTCTAGGAGACTTATTTCGGTCTCCGTCACTGTCACTATCATCATGATTCTTCTTACCACGCCCCTTGGAGAAGTCCTTCTTGAACTCAACTAGAGTCTCAGCGACGGCGATCACGGAGGCGGGGTCTTGTACACCACGCCTCTTGAGCTCCATCTTAGCCTATCCGCATAGGCCATCAAGGAAATAAAAGAGCGCATGTTGTTCTCCCATACTTGGAATTTCCAAGAGAAGCTCTTGGAACTCCTTCATGTACTCCCGAACATGACCCTCCTTGTGTTGAAGGTGTCTTAGTTTAGTCCTTGCCTCATTCTCGGCATCATCGGGATAAAATTGCTTCTTGATTTGTCTCTTAAACTCATCCCATGTGTTGATAGGATCGGACCCTCTACGGACGTCGTCACACCTGCGACACCACCAAACAAGAGCAATATCCTTCAGTGAGAGGGCTGCGTTGCTTACCTTTTGAGCATCATCCTCAATGCTCGTGGCCCCGAAGTAAGTTTCGAGTCCCCACAAGAAGTTGTCGATCTCCCTCGCATTCCTAGCTCCATGGAAGGCGGGACATCTTGGAGCATTCCCCTTTTGAGCAACGGGTACTTGGACGGACCCACCATTGGCCACCGCTGTAACGCCCCCAATTGGTAATGTCTGATTACTCAAGCTTGACTACTCATTTATTGTTAATTTGCAGCGGAAGACTTTTAATCTGATTGGAGGCATTACCGCCGTTCCGGAATGGAACAAGGCTATCTAATTTACTAAACCTTTGGAATCACCCAAAATACATATATGCCTCTTCATACTGTTTGTCTCCTATGTAATAACTTGATGTACCAATGCTAAGCATTATTATCTTCAGATTTTAAAAGAATAGCCACACACAATCTTCAAGTTACTAACCTATCATCACTGTGAGCGCGTACTAGCTAGCGATCGGTAGATGTCCCTTGTTTTGCTAATTTCTGGTTTCTGAGGAGGTTGACTATTCATTCATTCACATATCTAAAACAGAAAACATAAAAATAATTGAATGGTGAGCCGAAGCTCAATACGTACATCCCCATGCAGTAAGGTAAATTTTATGTGAAGTTAGTTGGGCCGGCCGCATTTCAAAATATTTTGTTTTGCAAACAGGAGAGAGAGAATGTATAAGTAAAATTGATTTGCTGATTCTTATATGAAAGTGGACCCCTTGGTCGATGTACATCTTGAAACGATCGTACTCTAGGTGCTCACCCTCCAGGCCGATCGAGAAGCCTGAGTTGACGCCGCGCGCGGGTATATTGGTCAGCATAAGCCTTGATAATTGATGGGCATAAGCCCTGATGATAGTTGGCGGGGCCACTTGTTTATGTGACAAAACATTGAGAACTTGGTTCATTAAATGAATCTTGTATTAATTTTTCATTGCTGAGAACACTGTGAGTTTTTGAAGAACATAGGCAATGTACGTACCTGGTCTTTGAGACTCTCTCTCCTTTGCAATGAAGAATATGCATTGGCAGCTTGAAACGATATATGTGGCCTCATTCCTGCTTTACATATGTAATTCCTTTTTGATTAGTGCGAGATTACAAAATTTGATTGGACTTCTTGGTTTAATAAATAATTTGAATCCCTTGAGCTCCGTGCTAATTATTAGCATGTAAAAAGTTATTGACTTGGTTTGATTGTGTTTTTACTTCCATTCCTTTCCTTTATACTGCTAATCATGCACTTAATGAATGTCAGTCATAAACATGAAATGAGGTAATGACATTATCTTCATATTATTCTGATAATTGATATAAGCTCGTTACTTATCGTTATTTTATTAAATTATTAGTATTAGTATTATTGTGGGTCATTGCCCATAATACTATGTTTGCGATTGCATAATTTAAATTATGGCTATTTTTATTCGAACTGTTATTAACGTTTTTAGTATTATTACTGATTCTTTGCCTTACCACGTCATGGTAATAAGTCATATAACGACAGCCACTACTATGGTCATAGCTCTAGAATGTTTTGTAGTAGCCTCAGTCAAGACATGAGCTCTTTTCCTAAAAACGTAACATGACGAACTCATATAATCGTATTTCGTCAAACATAACATTCCAATTAAAATCCATAACCCATAAAATACACATTTAGGATTTCTGACTCACAAAGTGTACGTCCAATATTCATGAAACTTTATCACAAATCTGAAAATAATATGTATATTCGACCGTAAAATTGTCCCAATGTTGTCCAACCCAATAGCTCCCAATACTCGAAACGTTAATCACATTTCAGCATAAATTCACTAGACAGATTCAGTCTAAAATTCATAACTTCGAACCCATATTGGGTGAATTTATAACATAATCACCAAGTCACGATACCCAATCAATCAAAACATCACAACTAAACATGAAACTATACGGTTGGTTTCTACCAATTGACATTAACGCTCTAAACTACTAAATCCTAAAACATCAAATTTCAAACTTTAGGTCAAGAAGTCAAGAATTACTCACCTTGAATTTGTTTCAGAACTCGAAACTATGATATCTTCTTCCTCCTCCTCCTTTTCCTTCTTCTTCTCCTCCTTCTCTCTCCTTTTTTTCTCTCTCCTCTCTTTCCCTTTTGCGTGCGTGTGTTGTGAAATCCCCTCTTCCATACATATAGGGAGCAAAAGGGGAAAAAATCTAAGTTTTTTTTTTGGAGTGGTCAAACCGACTTTGACCATTGACTTTTTTTTTACTTTTTTTTTTACTATATGAATATTGATTTGTTTTTATACACTATTGAATTAATATTTTCGGATAAAGTTACTAGAAAAGGTTTTTAAAACTTTTGATGTAAAATTTTGAGAGACATTTCCATGTTAACAGATGTTCAATTATTCATTAGCATTTTAATGAATTATTTGAGGAGTAATCAAAATTTCATTTTGAGACCATTCTGTCGATTCAACCTGCAATCGTGCAAGTATACATGCGCATAAAGAAATTGTTGAATTGAAATGAGAAAATGCTGATTGAAATGCGGTGCCCAACGTAATTAATTCATAATTAAGATGATTCAATGTAATTAATATGACTATTAGGGTCGGGCTGTTACAACTGCGGCCATGCACACCTTGATTTGTGCTTCAAGGGCCTCAATCCTTCCCTCGTGCACCTCAATCTTGGTCTTGCAAGCCTCAACATCAGCTTTGCAAGCCTGAAGTTCACCATCCTTGACGGCTTCCGATGCTCGAAGGGTTTGGAGTTCCTTCCTAAAATCATCAACCACGGAGGTCATCGCCAATTGCACCTCTCCACGGATCTCTTCCATGTCCCCCACGAACTCAAGTTCTTCGAGGCGTCGGTCTATGTCATCCACCCTACCCGTTAGGGTTGACATGGTGTTGTTGATCTCTGCAAGCTTTTCATCAACAAGGCCCATCACGTCCTTGTTCTTGTCCTTGCCCTTCTTGCCAGCTTCTTGCGGATTGGCATCGGTCACACTTAAGGCCATGGTCTCCCAACTTGAACCGAGCTCTGATACCAACTGTCACGGGTTGATAATTCACTCAATCTTAAACCCGTGCGGCGTAGCAAACTTTTCTTGGAACTCTCGCTTTGTTTGCTAGTAAGCCTTAAGGATGCTTGAGTTAGACTTTGAGAAGCTAAGTAAGCACACTCACACTCTAAGAAAACTTAGAGAGAGAAAGTAGAGAGAGATTTTGGGAGAATGCTCTTGTATTGCACTTAGAAATGCTTGATGTACAAATGAGCCCCTTTGGGGGTTTATATACACATCCACCTCCTCAATGGACGGTGGAGATCTATTCAATCCTATGGCTATTATTGCTCTTCCAGAATATTCCATATAAATATCCTAGAGACTACATACAAGTAGAATAGTGTAGAACATTCTAGATGGTAGTCTAGAATATTCTACTATAACCTAGAAGGTTATAGGACTCTCCACAAGGTCCCAGATACTCTAGAAGCTTCTAGAACAGTTCAGAAGTATCTAGAGTTCTCCAGAAGATTCTAGAAGAGTCTAGAAGATTCCAGAAGGTTCTAGAACACTCTAGAACATTCTAGAGTATTCCAGAAGGTTCCAGACTATTCTGGAAGACTCCGAAATATTCTAGAACTCTTCGGAAATGCGGCCCGTGACAATTGGCAACTCAAAGGTAAATCTGCTGGATGCTTTTCTGATATTAGGCATAGAGCTAGGAATTCCTCTCTTGGGACTATATTTGAGATCAAAGTATCAGAATTCCAAAACCTTATGTTTAATCCTTTACCTCTTTCAAATAAAGTGTAAAATTATACAAGAACCATCTCAATCAAAAATTTAAACTGATCTGGTTGAAGGCTCATGATGGCTTATATCCTATAACACAAGATCCTGAATTTGTTGATCAACTTGACTCATGTACGAAATGAAATCATTGAAGTTCTAGCAATATCCTCGTGGAGCAATTAAGTTCAATCTAGTTTTTACATACCTTCATCCAAAGAACGCACACTTGCTAAAATCTGATGACAGCAATCTCTTGTTGTGAGATGAGGTGCAGACCTGGGAATTCCTGTTGTGGAACTACATTTGAGATCTGAGTATCAGAACTCCAAAATCTTATGGCCAATTCCTCACCCGATACAAATCAAACGTGCAAAATATCCAGTATTGCATCAGTTAAGCTCCATTCTAGTTTACATGTTGTAAAAGCAACTACAAGAAATCATGCAGGAGCTACATGTAACTAAACTTGGTCAAACTGGATGAGAAAATAGCATTCGGAAAATTCTGACATCTAATTTGATATTTGGACCTCATGGC
>JACYFF010031956.1:104165558-104217341 GCA_017589665.1 Selenicereus undatus | reverse complement strand
TGTGTGTGTGTGTGTGTGTGTGTGTGTGTGTGTGTGTGTGATGATAGTACGTGTTAAAAGATCGTTAGTTGTGGAAAGGAGAAGAACAAAAACAAAATGAAATGGAACCCAATTGAGTTATTAATAATGGCTACACTAATAATAAAAAGCGACGTCAAGAGGATTTAAATCATGAATTGAATCCAAAAATTTACTAAAATTTCTTAATCTCGCACTAATTGAAAAGGTGATATCTGTGGAGCAAAAGTGAGGCAATTGTTGTCGCTCCAAGCTGCTAGCAAGCAATTTTTACTAAAACGGAGAGAGGTTTTCAAAGACCAGGTATGTACATTACCTGTGTTCTTTGAAAACTCACATGTTTCTCAAAACTATGCCAAATCAATATAATAATTATACAATGAATCATTTTATGCAATGTTGTGTCACATAATCAAGTGACCCCATCAATTATCAATCATCAAGGCTTAAGTCCCTTAATTTAGCCGCGCGGCTACAACTCAGACTTTCTGATCGGTCTGGGAGGTGTGCATCTATCTCAAGATCACTGCAAACGTCAACAGGGGTCCACTTTTAGATAATAAGCGGCAAATCAGTTTTACTCATACATTCTCTCTCTCCTGTTTGTAAAATAAAATGTTTTGAAATGCGAGCGCCCAACTAATTAAACTCAAAGCTTATTTACTGCATAGAAATGTACGTGCTGAGTTTCGGCTCATATTTCGAATGTTTTGTGATTTCTGTTTTAGGTAAGGGATCAGTTAACAGTCCTGACAAACCAGGGGTAGCAAGAAATGAAAGGTCGTCACCATTCCTTTTGCTGAGGTTTCGCTAGCCAAAAGCTCACAATGGTTTGTAAGCCGATACCCTTAGAACCTGATGATTGTGCATTCTTTTTGGACTTCGCAGTTACTAGTATTTTGTAATTATACTTCGTGTTCAGATGCATCACGACTTATATAAATGGTTGAATGTATGTCATTTTAATTATGGGGTGCATCAGGTAATTAAGTGGGCAACGCAATTGTTGAATTTAGGAGTACTTACACACAAGAGGGGGTGAATTGTGGTGTTCGATTTTCGCATATTTACTGACAAACACTTTCCTGATTGCAAACGTTGTTCTTGAATTACAAACAACCTCCCAACTTATTTGCAACAGATGTTTTCAATTTGCACAAAGGAGAAAATTAACAAGATAAATGCGAAAATTAAGCACACACAATTTTTACGTGGAAAACACCTCTAACCCAACTGAGGTGTGAAAAACCACGACCTACCTCGTGTAGGATTTAACCACTTTTACTATCGGGCTTCAAACATTACAAATGCAACACACCTTATTACAACTTGCAACCACGTAACCTTCTTCCCTAAGACAGGTTACACCACGTCCAAATCTCACCAGATTGGACACGTCCAAAGTCCACACGACTGAGGACCACTCACTCACTTTTCTGATTCAAGATCAGGGTTACAAAACACCTTACTGGGTGCTTCTGTCTTAAGCAGATGTAAGGTACAATGAAGTCCTAGTATACCAATATCTTGAAATCTCAACTTTAACACAACTTGTCTCGGTTTTTCTTTTCTCAAGAGTAGCTCGAAAACAACTTTTTCTCACTAGAAAAACCACTTTTTTAATTCTCCCTTTTTGCGTTTGTTGTGTAAGTTTCTCGTTTTTTTCTCTATCTATCAATGGGAGTAAAATGCTATATTTTTATACAAAAATTCCAACGGTCAAAAACCAAGGAGAAGAGAAGAAATCAGCTAAGTTTGGCAAAGAGAGATTTTTTGCTTCGCTCAAGGAATTCTAACGGCTAAAAGATAATGTTTCCCAATATTGTAGGAATTTGATTTTGGAAGATTATCTTTGCCCAAAAATATCCGTGAGAAAATCTTTAGTATGAGTTTTTGAATTAATCACTTTCCAAAGGATAAGAGAGAGATATTTTCGGTTTTGGTAAATATTTTCCAAAATCAGTTTTGCAAATCTTCAGCTTGAATTTTCATATCAAGAAGATTTTCTACACCTTAAATGCTGTCTTGGAATTTTATCAAAATATATTAGAGCTTTTGGCCAACCAAAATAAGTTTTCCAAAGAAACCGGGTTTGGCCGTTGCAGTTCAGAAACACCCTCGTTACCCTGTTTTCAGGGTTGTTTGAACTTGGTGTTCTGAAGCAAATAGCGCAACCGATTCAAGAGTGGTTAGTTAGAGACTTTTCAAGATTGGCATATTAACAAGAGTCTAGAATAAGACCTAAATTACCAAAGACATCTTGTTGTAGATCTCTTGTTCAAGATGAATACGCTGCCCCAACCACCTAGGCCAACCTGTTTGCCAGGTTGTTCTTGTATCACTTGAGTTCAGAAACTGATCTTCACATTCAATCAACTCATCGAGGTGGTGTTCTTGACTTGAGCGTGAGCCATCAAGGTATGAGACCTGTTCTCAAGACTTGTTCTCAACATTCAGCAAACAAGTTAAGGCACATATTGAAAACAACAGTGTATGCCTGTTTGGAGAACTTTGTTTGGAGCAACATTACTTTAGGTTTGTTATCATCAAAACTGAATAACGAATTCAACAGAAATGATGCAGGTAGCTTTAGTTAGCCTTGTTCCGTTACGGAACAGCGGTAATACCTTCAATTAAAAGACTTTCGCCACTAATCAATCATTTATGAGTAATTAGGTTGGACTAATCATGCATTAGGAATTGGGGGCATTACACTTGTAGGGTCAGAATCAAATTTTTGGAATGAAGAATCTTCTAGTAGAACACCTTGTTGTACGTGCTCCGCACCCCAATGTAAACTTGCAGTCTTATCAAATATTGGGTTTGTACTTATTATCACTTTGCCACTCATGGGATTATATAATTTATAAGCTTTGGACTGAGTGCTATATCCAATAAAAATACATTTCTCAGATTTCGCATCCAGCTTACGACGCGAGTGTGAGTGTACCATAGCATAAGTTATACAACCAAAAACTCGTAAGTGGCTTACCTTGGGCATGCTACCCGTCCAAGCTTCATAAGGAGTCATATTGTAGACTGCTTTTGTGGGTGAAATATTCAGAAGGTAAACTGTTGTAGCTACTGTCTCTACCCAAAATAGTTTAGGAACAACCTTTGCCTTCATCATGCTTCCTCCCATCTCAAATACAGTTCGATTCTTTCGCTCAGCTACACCATTTTGCTTTAATGTGTATAGTGCTGTGAGTTGTCTCTGAGTTTCATGCAATTCACAGAAATTGTTAAATTCATTTGAAGCAAATTCACCACCTCTATCTGTACGAAGGGCCTTAACTTGACAGTCGCTTTGCTTCTCCACGAAAGCTTTGAATTTCTTGAAATTTTCAAAAGATTCAAATTTATGTTTCAAGAAATATACCCAGCTCATACGACTATAATTATCAGTGAAGAGCAAAAAAAGACGACTTCCACCAAATGACTCAACTGACATAGGACCACATAAATAAGTGTGAACCAACTCCAAACAGTTAGCGGCTCTCCAAGCCTTGCCTTCAGGAAACATCGGTCTACGCTGCTTGCCATAGACACATCCCTCACAAAAACGAAGTGCATTGATCTTAGGCAACCCAACAACCATGTTTTTGTTGCCTAATAGTTGCAATCCTTTAATATTCAAATCATCATATCGCAAGTGCCACAAGTCTCCTACTTCACTTGTCTGAGCAACAAAGACACAATTTTCATTTGACACATCAAAGGAAACATTCTATTTTTGGTCATTTAAACACCAAAAAAAATTTGTCCCGTCTTTTTGTCATGAACAGTGCAATACCTATCATTAAACACTGCTGAATATCCATTCTCCATCAATTGACCAACATTCAAGAAATTATATACAAGACATGGGACATACTGCACATTATAAATATGTTGAACACTACCATCAGAGGAATTGACAACAACAGTACGTTGGCCTTCAATGTTGATTGATGTGCCATTTGGAAGCATAACGTCTGATTTTTATAACTCATCAAGCTCCTTAAACAAAGACCTTGTGCCAGACATGTGATTCGAGCACCCGCTATCAACGAACAAAACATCACCAGATGCAGCCTCCATAGAAGATTGAGCCATAAACAAGTTATTATCCTCATGCAACGTCTCAATCAAATTGGTATGCTTCTGCCTATTCTTTTGTTTAGTGCAACATTCAAATTCCTTGTGCCCCAATTTCTTGGAGTAACGACACTAGATATTGCTTTTTCTAGAAAATGAGCTTCATCCTCGTCCACGACCGCGGCCACGACCATGGTTGCCTCCTCTGCCTTGGTTTTTCACTGCCGAATTTTCTCACTTGGTCCTGTTGGTCTCCCCTTTCATCTGAAAAGCCTTCTCTTCTACTTTATCAGAAGGCCTATTAATCCTGACCCCATGGGCTAAGAGTGAACCCGTAAGCTCATCAAAACTATGTTGACAGAGATCCTTGGACTCCTCAATGGCAGGGACAACATGATCAAAATCCGAGGTTAAACTCCTGAACACCTTACTAACAACAATTTCATTGCTAAGACTTTCACTATATGTTCTTATATGGCTTACAATTTCTGATACTCTAGAGAGATATTCTTGCACAGGTTCTTTCGATTTCACGGCTAAAGTCTCAAATTCTCGCCTAAGGGATTGTAGTTTAACTGCCATTACCTTCTTTTCACCCAAAAACTCTATCTTGAGTGTCTCCCATGCTTCATGAGAAGTTGTTGCTACTGATATTCGGGGAAAAATCTCGTCATCCATGGCTGATTGGATGAGAAATAGAGCATTTGCATCCTTTTTCCTAATCTCCTTCAACTGCTGACTCGGTTGTGCAAGTGTCGGGTCTGGCTCTGTGTAGCCACTTTCCACCAATCCCATAACTCTTGCAACTTGAACATGGTTTTCATTTTTAGGCTCCAAAGGTGGTATTTTTCACCTTTGAACATAGGTATTAGAGGTTGAGAGGAAGAATTGATGTTGGCCATGGTTGTCACACGATTCGAGTCGTCAGAGTATTTGGGCTCTTTTTGATTTATGAGTGTAAAAACTTGGTTCTCTCTCTTACTTTACCAAAAATAACTCCCAATTAAAAAACCTAACCGGTCTACTTTGATGAGTACTTTTTGCTTTGGCTTTTAATTTTTGCTGTGAATATGAAAGGCTGGCTACACCTACCTTTCTTTTTGTGTTTTTTTAGCTCTCTCAAAGTATTGCTCTGATATCAAGAATTTGTTGGAGCAGGGAATTGAAATAGAAAAATCAAAAGGAGAGTTATACCAATTGCATTCACGCACCTCATAACTGAGAAATCAAGCTGTTAAATAGCCTTTACAACCAAAACAGAAAAAGCTAAAAATATGCAACTAGCTAAGATATGACCCATTACTCCGTTATTCCACTAATTAACTTAGTCCCTAAATAAGGAAAAACCGAAACAGATAAACTAACCATTACTGCAACTACTAGCTAAAAGTTGGGAACATGATCCCGTGATTTAGGAGCACCATTCAACAGTTTGCTGGTTCATTGCTTTTGCACACCTCAGAATTTTTTTAAAAAAAAAAAAAGTTGTAGATGATCTTTTTGATGTATTGATCGCACCTGTTGGATTTGTGTGCTAGCTCAACAAGATTTCTATGAATGAGACAACCGTATCTCCATGAAGACTATACTCCTTGCCTCCTTGGGTTAAGGATTGCAAAGCATATGTATTCAAGAACCATCTTAACCAAAGGTTTAAACTGATGGTTGAAGGCACAGGAATATGTTTATACCCCAACACACCCCTCACGTGGATGCCCTTTGGGCTTGAAGTGTGGATGCTGCAAAGGCCTCTTCCACCTTGCACAATAAATCATTATGGGTGCTCCTGAGATTCGAACTCGAGATCTCTCGCTCAAAAAGGCTCTGATACCATGTTCAAGAACCATCTCAACAAAAAGTTTTTTAAGCTTTTGTTTGAGATGGTTCTAGAACATGGTATCAAAGCAAGGTTCCATTTCCAACCCGAATGCGGTCATTTCCATTGTAAAGGGATTGAGAAAGAAAATTACCTTCAGACGGAGTCATGTGAGAAGCAGTAGCCGAGTCAAGATACCATACATACTCGTTGGCATCAACAGCATTGAAAGTGGCATAAGCAGGAACGGAAGGGGACTAAGGGGTTTAACGTTGGGGACATCAAACAGCGGTATAACCTGGGGCAAGACAGATTTGACAAACTACGTTAGGGTGAGAACCTAAGACCTCGCTAGATGAAGTATTACCATGGCTAGTTCCTGCAGGCAAACTCCTAGTAGTAGAATGCTGCTGTTGCAAATGATTAGGGCCCCCTTGATTCTTGTGCCCCTTTCGGTTGTTATTCCTACAGTTATTGCGTTGACCACCCAAACTATGTTGACGTGAAGGATTGGAAAATTTCCCAGACTTAGAAGAAGTAACAGAAGTTGCAAGAGCAAAATGCTAAGGACTAAGCAGATCCTTAGTTTTTAAGAATTTCAAACGCTGCTCATAATGAATCAGTTTGGAGTGAAGTTCATCAAAGGTGAGTAGATTAGTACCATAAGAGAGTGTGGAAACCAAGGTATGATAATCCTCATCCAGACCATTCAAAGTCAACTGAACTAATTCAATGTTAGGATAGGCATACGGATGGATGCAAGTGAATCAGCCACGTACTTAATTTGTCATAGGTAATCCTCCATACTTTGTTTGGGATCCTTAGACAAATTAGACAAAGTTCGCCGAAGATCCATGGCACGGGCAAGACTAGCCGTGTTGAGCCGATGAGACAAACTCTCCCAAATTTGTTTAGTATGCATCAAATCATGAACCTCAGTCAATAAAGCAAGGGAAATTGTAGCAAACAACCAAGAATGAATAAGTTGATCCAATCGCAACCAAGTAAAGTAATTAGGATTCGAATGTTGGATGCCATGATAATCAAGAATGTAGGCTGAAGGAGTATTGATCGTACCGTTAAAAAAACCACTCAGTTGTTGAGTTACAATAAACGCAACGAACTGAGTACGCCAAGATAAGAAATCCTCAACAGTGGTGAGAACAACAGTGACAAAATTCTTGACATTAACCGTGAATAGCGTCGGGTGTATAGGAGGAAAAGACGCACTGGTCGGTGGCCAAGAGGAGAAGTCGACCGACGGCTACAGGACTGGCGGGGCAGGAGGAGCCGATGGTGGGGATCCGAGGCTGGTAACCGAAGGACCAGAAGGCGGCGAGGAGAGCAAAGCAGGGTGGGAGACTGGAGAAGACCATGAAGAAGAAGGGGCACCCACCGCATAGATAGCAGCTATGTCAGGAGCCATAAAAGAAGGGGCGCTGGAGACCAATATGCCAGAACCCAGAGACGGCAGCGGCAGGGGAGGCGCCAGAAAAACAGATGGAAGAGAAACTGTCACGTTCGTGGATGAAAACGCCGGTGGGGAAGTTTCTGGGGAGGAGAGAGAACCAACTCAACCAAAAAAGTTAATGGTTGAAAGTCCAGGAATAGGTTTATACTCTAATACTCCTCTTCACGCGAATGCTCTTTGAGCTTGAAGCATAGATGCTGCAAAGGCCTGGCCTTACCTAGCACAATAAATCAATATGGGGACTATTAAGATTCAAACCTAAGACCTCTGTGTCCATTTGAACACTAAATTGTGTCCTAAAAATGGAATACTCGTGAAAAGCTACCTCAACAAGCTGAAGCACGCTTCCTGTGATGCTGAGGATCTCATTGACGAGATTTGTATCCTAAACATTGGCATTCTACTCAATGTGCTGACTCACTGGATTCACTCAACAAAGGAATGGTCTCAGGGATAGAGGGTATAAATGAGACAATCGAGGGATTGACTAAGGTGATTAATTTGGTTGGACTCAAAGCCATATCGAAGACACCACAGCCTCTCTTATCCCCAGGACCACCACCAACTGGCTTGGTGAGGGACTCCACATTATATTGGAGGGATTCAGAAAAGGACCTAATTGTTAAGATCTTGGAGGATGGAGCTCCTGTTTCCAGTATTCTCGTGGTTGCTGTTATTGTAGTCCTCCGGATAGGAAAGATGGCCCTTGCTCAATCGATGTTAGATGATCCCAGGGCGGATCAAACTTTTGACTTCAAAGGATGGGTTTATGTCGACGAGGTGTTTTATATTTTCCACATCACCTCATCGATTCTAGATTTATTACCTGTACTGCCTTCGGAACGTACTAGTGCTTCTGATGAACGTACCATAGAACTGGAGTCTATTCAGAGGGACTTACAACAACAAATGGCACCGATGAGATTCCTGATTGTGTTAGATGATGTTCAGGATGAAACGCATGGTGCTAGCTGGGACTCCCTGCGTTGCTCACTTCATTCTCCTGCCCTCGGCAGCATGATAGTGGTCACGACTCACAACAAGGGCATTGCCAGAAGGTTTCATCCTAACTTTACTCTTAAGTTGCATGAGCTTTCTGATGTGATTGCTGGAGCTTGATTAAAGCACGGTCATTGCCTGTTCCTCATGTTCCCCTAGATGAAAATTTAGAACACATCGGTAGGCAGATTGTAGCAAAGTGCAGAGGTTAGCCACTTGCTGCCAAAGCTCTTGGTGTGGCCTTGGCCGGTACTTCAAATGTGAGGAAGTGGGAGAATGTTGAGAACAACAGGAGAAGGCACCTGGCTTCTGAACAAAAAGGGATCCCGCCAGCACTTTCACTTCCTCCTTCCGCATCTCAGATGGTGCTTTGCCTATTGTTCTGTCTTTCCCAAGAATTACCAATTTAAAAGAGAAAAGTTGGTCTTTCTCTGGATGGCTGAAGGCTTTATAGACCCACCATCAATTGATACTAGAAGAAGAGAGGGTGGCTTTAACAGTTTACTGGCAAGGTCATTCTTTCAAGAGTTATGCCTCCAACAAACACTACTTTGTAATGCATGATCTGATTCATGAGTTAGCTTTATATGTCATGCCAGTACAAGACAACTGATAGGTTTGGTCCCATTGCTCATCCTGATATTCACCAACCCTATGCACATACCTGCCAGCCTGAAACAGTTACGCTGCCTGGGTTTCTCATCCACCTTGATTTGCATTTTGCCAGACTGTGTGTAGCCCGTATAATCTACAGACGTTGACCTTGTCTGATTGTCGTAACTTGACATCCTTACTGAGAAATATTGGGAATCTTATTCAAATGCGCCATCTTGACAGTCGCGGCAGCATGAAAGAATTAAAGGGGTTTGTGATGTCCGCGAATATAGGAAAGTTAAGCAGCCTCCAAATTTTAGCTGATTTTCCATCTGCCAATCGAGCATTAGAGAACTGGGGAAGTTTGTGAATCTAAAAGGATGTTTAACGATGCACCAAGTGGGGAATGTTGCTGAAGCAGATGCTAAAGCAGCTAGATTAATTGAGAAAGAGCATCTGCATGAGTTGGTCATGGAAGAAGGGTTGTATTCTCCTAGAGCTGGTCAGACGCACCAAGCAAAAGGCATTTATGAAGAATTAAGGCCTCATGCAAACTTGAGGAGGCTTACTACTGTTGATTATGGATGGGACAGATTTCCAGACTGGATTGATGATGCTGCATTCCTTAAGTTGGAGTTCCTGCTCTTAAAAATTGTAACTACCTCAAACTGCCACCTCCTTTGGGACTATATTTGAGATCGAAGGATCAAAACTCCAAAATCTTATGGTTAATCCTTTACCTCTTTCAAATAAAATGCAAAATTATACAAGAACCATCTCAATTAAAATTTTAAACTGATCTGATTAAAGGCTCATAATAGGTTGTATCCTTTAACACAAATGTCCATAAACTGTATCAGTTAAATTCCAGTCAATACTGTGCTGGCTAGTCTCCATGTTGTAGGAGGAATTATAGGAGTGGAAGTATTTGATTATGATTTTGAGCTAAACATAACAAAACATGGTCAAAATCGGATTAGAAGTTAGCAATAGGAAAATTTAACATCTAATTTTGACTATGATTTTGGGTTGGAGAAACTAAAGAGTTTGGATTCAACATAAAATCATAGATTACACACACCGTGGTTTCCACAATGTTTGCTCCTTATATTTGCTCGCTTTTGCTACTTTTTCCTAGTTTTAAAAAGAAAAAAATTGATGCCAATAGAATCTCCTGAAGTTTTTGCTGCTGGCTGTAGAAGTGAATCTTGTCGCCGGTTATCTTTTTACTAGTTTAGATCAGCAGAGCGGCTCTCTCATTCCCCTTTTTTAGTCAACAAGACAATTCAGTTACATGGCACATTCACCCTTACATAAGCAAGACAAGCAAGATCCTGCATTTGTTGATCGACTTGACCCATGTACGAAACAAAATCATTGAAGATCTAGCGATATCCTGAGGGGAGTACGTTCAATCTAGTTTCTCCATAACTTCATCCACAGCCAACCCTGAGCTGCCATGGTTCCGTGCAAGTTTCTATGATTCTGATACACTTGCCACTAGAACTAGAAGGCACACTTGCTATAATCTGATGACAGCAATCTCCTGTTGTCAGATGAGGTGCAGACCTGGGAATTCCTGTTGTGGAACTGCATTTGAGATCTAAGTATCAGAACTCCAAAATCTTATGTCCAAATCCTCACCTGATGCAAATCAAACGTACAAAATGTCCAGTATTGTATCGATTAAGCTCCAGTCTAGTTTACACGTTGTAAAAGCAACCACAGGAAATCATGTATGAGCTACACATAACTAAACTTGGTCAAACTGGATGAGAAAATAGCAATCGGAAAATTCTGACATCTAATTTGGCATTTGGACCGCATGGCTATTACTAGTTCCATCTTTTTGGGTTAGAGAAACTAAAGTAGTTGGATTGAACAAGAAATCATGTATGACACATTCAGTGGTTTATTTGCTATCTTCGCTTATTCCGTTTTATTCTGTGTGTTCCTTTTTCTTGGACTAAAAAAGACATAAAGGCTGATATAAACAGATATTCAATTTAGATAATTGAGACCGAACACTAATAAGGATTTGCGAAGCAAGTGATTCAGATTCTAAGTTTTGCAGGATGTGGAAAATGGCACACCCAAAGACACAAGGCCCTCAACTTAAGAGAAGATTTTGTTCCAATTATTTTACAACGGTTGGACAAAAGGAATTCCAACGGTTCCTGGCATATGAGATAATGATATGCTGATAATGGAAGAGGCTAAACAATCAACAATTTACTATGTGACAGGCTTTTCAATTTTATCCAAGCAACAAATACGGTTGTTATCGGTAATGTATATTGTTGGATGGGCCTAATTAGATTAGGCCCGACAACCACTTAAGTTGCCTAGGGCGACAACCCTAGCTACCCCCTAACCTATATAAAGGGGTTTAAGGGGGTTAGCCTAGGGGTAAGGAAGATAACACTCCTCTCTCTCTCCTCACGGTTACCCTACCATCTTTGCCGGTGTTCGGGTTTAGGACGTTGACGTTATAAGGCGACTCTAGTAGCCGCTGGGATTCCTATTATTACTGAAGAACTGGTATTCTTATTATTGTGGACTATCACCGACAGTATACTTCCGCATTCAGGTTAGTCCTGTATTTATTTTCTACAGTGGTATCAGAGCCTAAACTGTTCGGATTAGTCCCAATTGATAGGTTGATAAATTTGCTAAACCCCAGTTATTGAAAGCATGCTAGTTTATATGTTCAATTGCTTAATTTTCGTAATTATGCAACCCTAATATTCAAGCAACATGCTTATATCGTTAAAAATCATGTCTATGGACGAATTAAATGTTGCACGTTTCTGTTTCTTCCAACTTGGCATGCCCAAATTAATTCCTGAAATTATGCCTTAATTGATTACACGCGAGATGATTCTGCCAAACATGTTTCATGATTAATTTTCGCCAAAGACTGAACTCTTCTTATTAGTTCGTGCAATACAAACATGCTTCAGCCTAAATTTGAATGACAGACGTGATTAATCGTTGCTGAGTATTATGCTACTTTTCAATACAAGCATATTCGTCCAAGCTGTGTGCAATTCATAAGTCAGTGGCGTAAAATCGTTTCCCCTAATCAAACAAAAAATAAAGAATAAAATTGGTTGAGAACCAAAAACCCTAACCCTAAGAGCCTATCTTCCCGCAAAGCCTAGCCCTAACCGTTCCTTAGCGACAAAACCCTAACCCTAGAAAAGCGGCGGCATGGACCTTAGTGGTCCACCGCCCAGTCGTCAACCACCGCATGGCGCCTTTGTGGCCGCGGTGGCGGTGGGCTTTACAGGGCCTCAGTGGCCCTCGCCAACCATTGCCGACATAGTCCTGACCAAAACAAGAAAAAAAAAGGGGGGGAAGAAGGCATACCCATCAGAAACCGGCGAGGGAAGGGTGGCACGTGTAGACACGCGCCGCCAACGAGGCCATCTTTTGGTCCTCTTCTTCCTTCATTAGCCGCCAAAAAGGTTGATCCATGCAACCACAGAGAAAGCACCGTGAGAAACACCGGCCTTGGAGGCGCGTGAACCCACGCGCCGCCGCCTCAGTGGCGCGTTGGACGCGTGGGGGACTTCACCGGACTCGGTTTTGGCCGATCTGCACGGTGACGGGATCAGTTCTCGCCGGATTGGCGTGGATTGAAGGGAGGAACTACTCTTTTGGTGGCGGCGGCGGTTTGACATCACATGGGTGGTTTTTTTGGGGGGGGGATAGCTGTCGGCGAACGACTGAGGGGACGACGGGCCTGGGTGGAGTTTGGTGCTCCACCACCATGGCGCCTGAAGTGTCCAGGAACAGAAAAGGAAGAGAGGCAGAGAGACTCGGGTGAAACAGAAAGAGCGAGAAACTTGGATGGCAGAGAGCCTTCCATGGTCGAGGAACAATGGAGCTCGGTGCTCCATAGCCACAATGAGAAAGAGGGAGACAGAGAGCCCCATCTCGAAACATGAAGGCAAAGAGGATGAAGTGTTTGAGCAAGGGTAGAGAGAGCCGAGTGAGTGAGTGAGTGCAGGAGAGTTAGGGTTAGAGTGAAAAAGTCACTCAAATATACCCAGGTTTTCGGCCCTTCATCAAAAATAGTTTTTGGGCTGTTTTCCATTTCAGGCCCAATTTTATTATTTCTGCTTTAGGCCTTCGTTAATATTTTATGCTTTGGGCTATTTTTCGATCATTGTTGTTGGGTTTTAACTCAATTATTATTATTATCAATCATGGCAAGTTTTTTTTGAATTATGATGATGTTCAAGTTGATAAAGTTTCATGCATTTCATTCATTCGTTGAATTAAGGTTTCGTTATAAAAACATTAATATGTTTAAAGCCATACACAAATTCGTTTTATATATGCATCAACTTGACATTTTTTTGACCAAGTAACTTGTTAACGATTCCTTGAGATTAAATTTATATGAATTTGTTTCATATATGAAATTAGTATGCATGACGTAAATTTGTTTTACTCAAACTCGATAAATATGAGGATCCCCTTGGTCAATAAATGAATATGTTTCATAAGTTACATTAATATGTTTAATGTCATATATAAATTCGTTTTATATATGTAACGATTTAAAATTTTCATGTTAAGTAGCTTGTTATCAATCAATTGGGTTGAAGCTATATGAATTTGTTTCATACATATGATTAGTACGTAAGACGTAAATTTGTTTTACTTGAATTCGATAAATATCTATGTGATATGAGGATCCCCTTAGTCGATAAATGAACATGTTTCATAAGTTACATTATATAAATATGTTTTATATAATACTCAGTTACATGACTATGTTTCATAATTTAGCAACTTTATGCAAAAATATGAGTAATTATGAACTAGTTAAATGTTCTATCATTCTTGTGGTTACTTCATGGTATTATTTGGATATGTAAGATATTTGACCTTATTATGATTTTGTTTCATAAATTTTAAATTTGCAATATTATATGAATACGTTTTATATAATTTGCAAGTTTTACTATGAATTCGTTTCATCCAAACTTTACTGTTATATAGATCTGTTCTATATATAGTTAATTGCGATTACTATTTGAATATATTTCATGTTACAAAAATATGTTACATTCGATTACGTGACAATGTTTCATACCAATTGCCAACTAGTAGTATTATATAAATGCGTATTATATATACGAACTACATGGGTTGTAGTAAACTTTGCTAATTGTTTTAGCATTTGCTCCTTGTCCAAATTAATGAATGTGGATTCATTTTCATGTTACCTGCTAATTATGTAACTTAGCGATATTTTATGAATTGGTTTCATGAAATTTAAAATTTGTAATATTATAGATGTGTTTATATTTTGCGAGTAACATTTGAATAAGTTTCATATAATTATATAAATGTGTTTTATATATTGTTATTTGGGCATTTTATGAAATTCTTTTGTAACATGTTATTATTCGAATATGTTTGGCAATATAGGTTCTTTTTATTATATAGATGCGTTTTATATAATAATCTGAATTTCATGTTTGATATGTCATTGATAAAGTTCTAGATGATATATTAGAAGTTATATATAATGAGATAACTTCATATAAATTTGGTTACATAAAGTTAGATATCTTCGTGATATTTCTGAAATATTAATATGTTTAACCATAATGTTCTCCATAAATTTGGTTTTATGGAAGATCGTGATAAATAAGTTATAAAAACTTCTAATTCGTGTTTGTATGAGATGATCATGAGTTTAGCGAAATTTTCGATCATGCAACATGGATAATGGAGTTTTTGATAATTTATTTATTTGAAAATATGCCTAATGTCCACTTTACAGAATATATACCTTTAAGCTATGGCAATTAAAATAAGGTTGGTAATTTGTTCACCAATAAGAGAACTTGATAGCGTTGATTATGATACATAAAGTTAGAAGATTAAGTTTCTTCTGAATGAACGTGAAATGTTAGGACACTCATTAGGTTATAGGTCTCATAGGATGGAAAAGATGGTACTGTTAGTAAACAGTATCTAGAAAACTTAAGAGCATACCGAAAATGGTTCAAGAATAGATCGATCAAGATGTAATACCTTGTCGCATTGCATCAATGTCGATCAAGCAGAGGAATTAAAAGTCATCCCACTATTGGGTACGCGCGGGATTAGCTTAGTATCAGGATCGTCCGGATCCATTTCCTTAAAAGGTTCTGAACCTAAGATTGGTATTGCGGAAGGGGAAAAGACTAAGGAAATAAAGAGAAACATATAGCACGTGTGAGTGATATGACTGTGAAAATTAGGCATCTTATACTTAAGATTGTCCTAAGTCGATTAAGGTACTTCATTCCACAGCCCCTCCTAGATAATGTGTGCGCTCCCAAACATTTGTTGCTAACTATGATCCTTAGTGGATTGTAGATATGGGAGAAATAAAGTACATAGTTCGGGATTGAATTGATCTTTGTGAACTTTCACTACTACCCGGTGAATTCACGAATTGTCGTTTTAGGTAACGACGATGAAAAAAGTGTCCTTGAATTAAAGACGAATCATTCGAGGTCCCTTGAAGGGACTACGTTGTCTCTTCCCAAATACTCTTTATGCACCTAGGGTGCGATGCTTCCTTGTGTCTTACGTCCCTAAGTTTAGTTTTCTTTTATTTTCGTCTAGATGCCTTAGGCATCACATGACATGGTGATTTGTTTGGCCATGTCACATTGAAATTTTTTTTTCAATGGACGAAAAAGAACACCTTCTATCCTTGTCTCATTTTCGACTCTGTTTTAGGCATGCTCGATTTGACCATAAGGGTCAAGCTAGATAGAGATAACTAGCTAAAGAGGGCCTTTTAAGACCAACTCACTAGGCTTGAGGTGCAAAATGTGAGTTATGTCTAGCTAGTAAAGCAATAGGAAATCCTTTTTGTAAGGTTTCAAGGGCATCAAATCCCTTAGCATTCGTTCACTTTAGACATTTGCGGGTCCATGAATATGAAAGCATATCATGGAGCCATATATATTCATGATATAGGTAAGTGTACCTACTATTTCACCGTTATTAACTACTCAATGTGTTCGTATACTTTATAACGGTAGTAAGACTCAATCGGGACGAAGTATTAAAAACTCTTTGAACCAATTGAGATCATTAATATTTTCTTTGTGAAACAAAATCCCACAATATTGATGAGTTTCTTAGCATTTGATGAAATTTAAAAGGGCCTCAATTTGTGTACGTTACAATAAGACCTTCAACCACCTCTCGGTGAGGGGGAGGATTTGAATTCTCACTAAGTCACCGAGGGTGGTACACCTTCCTTATTTGATAGGAATGGTGAAGGTTTGTCTGTTAAGGAGAATGAGATTCGTCCTCAATCTCCAAATGTTGAGGACAGTCATTCCTGAACATGTAGTTAGTCCTCACGTTCAGGATCCCACCTCCAATGGATAGTGAGAGTAATCTTCTCTCCATAATCAGGGTTCCATACCTCTTAGAGAAAGGGGAAGAAACTCTTGGTCCCATACCTCTTAGAGAAAGGGGGAGGGATTTTCCACATAGGCAGACAAATAATGAAGGTCCCAGGATCCCAAGAATTGAGCATGGATGAATTCCTCGACGATATTTTCAAATCGAAGAGGAAATATTCCTATGCACATCCCTTGGGAATTGAGAGATCTACCTCCTGTCAAGAGACAGTTGGTTCACCAAATTACAAAAAGTGATTGAATGCAATAAGGGATGAGATGGACTCACCGACAGGGTTTAAGAACTAATTGAAACTCCACCCCGATGTAAGTCTTCAAGATAAAACAACGGGTGGATAGTTCAATTGATAAGTTCAGGCCCGGATATCCCTAGTCCTGGTTGCCCATTCGGACTTTGAGTTGTTCGAAATGGGCGTAAAGGTTGTCTTTCTCAATGGTGACCTTGAGAAAGAGATTTATATGGACCAACCCATTGATTTTGTATCAAAGGGATAAGAAGATAATGTGTGCCATCTTAAAAGGTCCACATGTGACCATTGTGTATGTTGAAAGATCAACATGGGGATTACGTTCCTTATGTTGATAACATACTATTAACTAGGGAACAACTTGGAAATGATCCAAGCTACTAAAAGGTAGTTATCCCATGTCTTTGAGACAAAGGACACGGATGAAGCTAGGTATGTCCTAGGAGTGGAAATAATCCAAAGTCGTCCCAAGAAGCATGCGTCGAAATGACTTGGAACGATTTTTGGGTTTATAATTCCTACCCCGTAAATACTCCAGTTGAGAAGGGTCTAAACCCTGAGTCTTGCTCAATGTTCTAAAACAGATGACAAAATAAGATAATGAATAAATGTCCTTAACCTCATTATCATAATAAGCTTATTGTAAGCCATGTTATGTACATGACTCGACATTTCTTTGAGGTTAGTTTGATAAGTCGTTATCAAAGTAACCCAAAACTTGTTGGTTGGCAAGTCGTCAAGAGAATCAAGCGCTACCTTCGTGGTATTGATAACTCTATCTTTTGCTATCAAGGAAGAGGCCTCGAGTTGAGAGGATACTCAAATATTGATTGGGGTACTTGGATGAGTCTAAGTCAACCTCAGGACATGCCTTCAACCTGAGTGGGAGAGCCATGTCATGGTGTGCAAAGAAGCAAAGCTGCACAACAATATTATCTATGGAGGTAGATTGTGTGTCTTGTACCATAGAGACTAAAATAATTGCCATTGGGTATATATACATATAGACTAACAAGGTGATTATGTTCCCTTAACTAAACCCATTCCTAGTGATGTGTCCAAAACTCATTGGTTGAGTCTTGGATTTCATAAGGTTTGATATCTAGACATGTTCTGTTACGTGATGGACATGTTTCTTCTATGGGCATGATGCTCATTGTTGTACGTTAGGCATATTGAAATGTCACAGGCTTCTGATTGGCCTAGTCACACAGGCAATCGCCCTGACGCTTGAGTAGCAGGCAGGATGAGACGTAATCATATTGGCACTAGGTGTGCAATATTGATAACTCATACTAGAAGTATATGAATGAGAAATAGTCGCCTCAGTAAGACTAAGATGAGACTCAAGGGAGTCGAGTATGAAATAAGTTTTCATATAGAAGCCTTAAAAACCGAATCTTGAGTGTCATGACCAACATTCAGTATGTTGATCTAGTGGCTCAGGTTAGATTTTTTAGTGAAAATCTAGACTGACGATTCGCATGGCATAAAGAGTGACGAACCTAGCTAAGTGGGAGTTATGTCGTGACACACATCTCATATTGTGTGTGCTTGTAAGACGACCCATATGTGGGGTGACGATTGAATTCCCTTTCATTTGTCACTGTGTGACCCTATGGACGATGACCCTTTGACTTAAAGTTATGATATTAAGTCAAAGCTTAATGATGCTACTTTAATGTGATTCTCAAGAACCGCGATGTATACGGTTCAGCGAGAACACGTTAGGAAAGCAATTAAGCTAAGATGAGATTTCATGAGTGTTTAAGGAAAATTTATCCACCATCACCATATCATCTCGGGCGATTATGTTGAGAACATAATCATATAATATATCAGGCATAAGGGACTAAAGATGCCACAGGTGATGTCTTGGGATATTTTTGGGGTATCGTATTTCATGAAAGTGTTATGTTAGTTGGATGGTAACTTAATATAACACTACTTGCTATTTTTGGTCACACGTCCTATTCCTGGTATGAAGCATAAGGAGTTATGATACGTAGAGAATACGTGTTTTACAGCCTAAGTGGCCGAGTGGGAGCTGTTGGACGGACCTAATTAGATTAGGCCCGACGGCCACTTAATTCGCCTAGGGCGACAACCCTAGCTACCCCCTAACCTATATAAAGGGGTTTAAGGGGGTTAGCCTGGGGGTAAGGAAGATAACACTCCTCTCTCACTCCTCACGGTTACCCTACCATCTTTGCCGGTGTTCAGGTTTAGGACGTGGATGTTATAAGGCGACTCTAGTAGCCGTTGGGATTCCTATTATTACTGAAGAACTAGTATTCTTATTATTGTGGACTATCACCGACAGTATACTTCCGCATTCAGGTTAGTCCTGTATTTATTTCCTACATATATCATACAGTTGGGAGTATGTACTCTCATTTTCTAGTGGAGTTACAAGCTCCATAGGCAAAGGAGGAAGAAGCTCCTGAAAGAACCTACTGGTTATCAGTTATCACTTAACGCCATGAGTTTTCCACTTTGGTACCCCAATAGGTTTGAGGACCTGCTTACTGGCTATCCCACAAATTGACAACGATTTGAATTTAAAAAAAAAGGGGGGCAGCCCGGTGTACAAGCATCCCGCGTTCACGCAGGATCTGGGGAAGGACCACACCCCAAGGGGTGAATTGTAGGCAGCCTAACCGTTGATTGTTTAGCATCCTCCATTATCAGCATATCATTATCTCAATGATTTGAATTAAATGAGGCTAAATGTCAAATGTATTCAAATTGAATTTTTTTTTTTAACTCAAATTCAATCAATACTTGCTTAATCTATCTGGATGGTATGCTAGGGTTAATAATTCCTGAAATAACCATAATTAGTAAAAAATTAAATATTCTATAATAATGCATTTTACAAATAAATTATTGTCAAATTAATAGTGGCTCTCTTAGCTACTCTTGAAAATTGGCATCCCTATCATGGTATTCTCCACCCCCATACGTATAGTGATCAGCATTAAACATAATAGGAGATAAGTTACGGATAGACGTACAGGTCAGCTGCAAAATGTGATCAAACTTGTGGTGAGAATGCACCCTGATCTTGTTAGTTGGTGACATGGCACGATAATGGGGAAATTTCTTATGTCCTTCTAGGAGCATACACTTCCATTGTCCACGTGTACATATTTTTTACGCGTGTATTCATCATATGTTATTTTTTTAATAAATATTTACTTATGTAACTCTTAGGAGTTAGGAGTATCTGTTTCCAGGAGTATGATATACATATCGGATAACAGGTGCTTCACAAATTCTCTCTCCTCCAAGTATTTTTCCAACTAAGCAAGCCTGTCAACACCAACTTTATTTATTTCCCTTTCATGCGTTTAGAATCACAAATTTACAATCCTTCAAAACTTCTTTTCATGAAGAAAACAGTCTAGCAATGAAGCAACAAGCCCATCAGTATCATGGCTCACACAGCTCAGAACAACCTTACCCCCTTTAAATCAATTTACTGGTCTACTTTTTACTCTTGTGAAGAACATTATCTTCCCTTGCCTTCGCTGCAGTTTCATTGCATTCTTGTGACTGGTGAGGGTAACTGCATGCCCGGTGTTCAAGAACATCAAAATTCTCTGTCGAGACCTTTTTCTTTATGGCATGTTGTGGCATGATCTGAATTCAAGATGAATGGCATGTTTGTCAGGTCAAATTCCAAGGTAATACTGCTTGACACATAAGAAACACAGACCGGTAACCAGCTAATGTGGTAGAATATCTCAATGCTGCAGCAAATTTCTCACTACTTGACATCTGAGCAAATACAATTTTTGAATGAGAAAAAAGGGAATCATGCGTTAACTGCACAAGTCTAATATACCAATTTTATGGAGAGGGCAGAAATGACAGTAAGCAATTAAGCTGCGAATCTGCATGGAGGGATCTTCAGAGGGAATGTCTTCAACTGGGCTTGTACCTGTCTAGTACATCAAAGGATAGGATCTTCTGGTAGTGGCAAGATACTTACCTTCTAACAGAGAAGTCATGGATTAAACTGCACTACGGAAGCCTCACACCTTTCCCATGCATCACAATTCATTGACCCTTTCCCGCCTCTAGCTAGGCCCAGATAGGGCTGGCCTAGGACAAGAAAAAATAGGATAAAAACAAGAATCAGCATGGTGACAAGGGTACTATGTAGAACTATTGAGTGCATACTACTGTTGTGCCACAGGTTCGTGCTTCTTGTACTATTGTATCCTAATTCACTATCATGATCTGTTTCTAAACTCAGCCACAAATTTTCCCATACAAGATATCTCAAGGTTGGATCCGGACATTTTGTAAAATAGCTGTGTTTTTGGCTTAATATGAAGGTTCAAAAATCAATTATGCAAATCAACATCTATAAGACACATCAAGTACTAGAGAAGAAATGAAGAGTCCCAACTATCTCAAATAAGTTTTCGGGTAAAATTTGTTGGATCTACACAACTCAAACATCTATTGAAAGGTCTAACAACGTACAAACCAAACAAAGCATATAAAATGAAAAACTGATAATGTAATGGAAATCTTCGCCAAACATAGCATGACATAAATAAATCAGGATTTCCAAAAAAAGGGTCAAATAGTCCACACTCTGCATGTATATTTAGATAGCATGAGCCAAGACCGATCATAAATAGTGCACGGTTCCAATTGTGTCACATAGCTAAATCATATCCCAGATACAATAGCAATCTGTGTGAAGAATCAAATGATATGCCGCACATAAGATAGAAAAAGAATTGAAACCTTATCCTGAAATTCCTGAGACCTAGCCAACTTGATGCTTTTCCATTTTCATATTACCCGAAGAATCTCAAAAAATTTCATTCATAGAACTGATACAAATCTGTTCTAATTATCAACTTTTTCATAGCAATCTGCACCGTGACGAAAACCTTGAAACAACCCCATGTGTTCTTCACATGTCAGAGACTGTTACGAAGCTGGAGACGTCAAAACTTTCCCCGCCAACAAGGCAGCATCTTTAAGTTGCTCCAAAAGGGGTCCGAGAGACATGCTAAGGTGGAGTAAAGTATTGCATCTTTCTGCTTTCACTTTGCCCTTTTGTGGTCCTACCACAATCAAATTGTTCCACAAGGCCAAAGCAGCAAATCATAGGGCCCCTGTGAACACCTCCAATTACTCTTGAAGTGCATCAATTGAATTACACCAACTCGCACACCAACTAGATGCAGCATCAAAGTTTACAAAAGATTTCAATGAGAAAAACAGAGCATCTGAAAGAAAAATACAGTTGTTACACTTTTGATATATATAATAATGTAAACGCAGGATAATTTTGAGTTTGTCTGGTTTCAACATCTTATCTAAGAAGATAGCAAGAAAATGGACCTCACAAGTAAACCGACAAAAGGGGATGATTTCACAGAAGTGGCATGGAACCGTCCCATTAGAGCATTAGGAACAAAAATTTTGCATGAATAGCTCGCAGATTGGCTGTGGCCCCCACCGAAAGCATATTCAACCACGAGATAACGCGAATACTTTTTGTGACCATTAAATTTTCGCCAAGTGTCAGTCCTTGGATCCTCCTAACCCCACTTGGAGTCCTTCATACATTTAGCACTTCGCCCCCTCAAATCCTAAACCAGCTGAACACGTTCTGCTCAGAAGCCACAGCTGAACCGAGAGAGAGAGAGAGAGAGAGAGAGAGAGAGAGACTAGTGGAGGAACTAAGAGAAAGAGGGATGTTGAAGATAGAAGTACCAGGAGGAGACACCAATAGCTGGGCTCGCGTATGCGACACATGCCGCTCAGCACCATGCACCGTGTACTGCAGACCTGACGCTGCCTACCTCTGCACTGGCTGTGACACCAGGATCCATGCTGCCAACCAGCTTGCCTCAAGGCATGAACGGGTGTATGTCTGTGAAGCATGTGAACGCGCCCCAGCTGCCTTCCTCTGCAAGGCGGATGCAGCATCGCTCTGTGCTTCCTGTGATGCTGACATCCACTCGGCTAACCCACTTGCTCGCCGCCACCAGCGTGTTCCCATCATGCCCGTTGGCACCTGCCTCTATGGCCCCCCAGAAGCTGCAGTAGGCTCCGAGGATGGGTTCTTGGCCGCAACAGAGGGTGATGAAACCATCGATGAGGGAGATGAGGATGAAGCTGCTTCATGGCTTCTACTTAGCAACCCAGGTAAGAATAATTACGAACTGAACTCAAATTGGTTTTTGTTAGCAGAGGAAGCTGATGAGTACCTGGACCTCTTTGAGGACTGTTCAGGTGTGGATAGTCAGTTCAGCGAGCAGTATGGCCAGCACCAGGATTTCAATGCCTCTGACAGCAACTATGCAAGTGACAGCGTGGTGCCTGTCCAGTGTGGAGAAGGAAAAGACCAACAATATCAAAACTTTCTGTTTGGCATGGAATTCGAATCTAAACCTGGCTGCAGTTACAGTACATCAGTTGGTCACAGTGTAAGCTTCTTCTCTGTTTCACTCGAAGTTGGCTGTAGTGATGTCATTCGTTCCTGTTTTAAGGTTACATATAAACATTTTCAGTCTTTGCCGTTCATTTGTGTCTCTTCAATTCACGGGCAACGTTTCATACATCTAAATACTCCACATGGCCATTCAATTTCAGGTTGTCTACTTAATTTCAGGTCATGTTATGGTAGATGCTATTTTGGTTTAGCTCTGGTCTGGTCAGCTCATTTTGAATTCGGGTCTATTTCCGGTCCAAAAACAGAAGTCTAATAAGTTTTTGTTGAACATATGATTGATAATCGTGGGAAATCTCTTGCTCGTTTCAATTTGGATCCAGTTAATTGTATTTATGTCAAAATCAGATCAACCAGTTTAAGTTGGATCTCATGTCATATATGATTTTGAACTTTCGAGTTGGGTAACTGGATATTGGTACTCTTTTCTAAGTCTACAAACCTAGCAACGACAAAACTAATGACTCTTTAGTGCCATGATGAGGCTTTGATTGCTCTTTGCTGGTAAGATGACTGATGAATTGTGCATGGCTTGAAAACCAGGTTCCTGTTTCCTCCCTGGATGTGGGCATCGTGCCAGACTCGACTATAAGTGATCTCTCTTTGTCAAATCCAAGGCCTCCAAAGGGCACAATTGACCTTTTTTCTGGTCCTCCCATTCAAATGCCCATCCAACTCTCTGCATTGGATAGGGAGGCTAGGGTCATGAGATACAGAGAGAAGAAGAAGAATCGAAAGTTTGAGAAGACAATCCGCTATGCTTCAAGAAAGGCATATGCAGAGACAAGACCGAGGATTAAGGGTCGCTTTGCAAAGAGATCAGATGTTGAAGCTGAAATTGATGAGATGTTCCCCAATTCACTTCTAGCTGAAAGTGGCTATGGCATTGTCCCATCGTCCTAAATCTAGGCAATCCCCCCACCCCAAAAAAAAGAAAAAGAAAAAAGGAGAGTTGTCTGTGCCAAAGTAATCTCTGCATTAGACTTCTAAGTGCTATCAATCTTGGTCTACATATTCCTAGTTATCAAGAAAAACAATATTCTGTCATTCCTGTATTGGTTTGTGTAAATGATGTACAGATCAGATAATATGACTGGCTTCTTTGCTTAAACCAATTTGGCATAATCTCTCAAGAGGGGGCAAAAAATGCAAGACGGGGGAAAAGAAAAAAATAAAACAGAAAATGGATGAACAAGGTTCAACAGATAAAAAGTAAGCAGTATAACCAGAGCAGTAAGTAGAAGGAAATAGTATTTATCCCTTACAAAAATAATGAGTTGCCTTATGAATGAACAAGACAACAAAAGTACCAGCTAACTAGTTATCTCTGGGGCTTACACCCATTTGCCGGTCCTAAAGGGGATATAGAAACCAAATCTTACAAAATGAAGTAACGTACTGAGCAATTTGATGCCCCACAAACTCTCGTATCCTTAGACAAAAAGCAAAGATAACAAATCATTAACAACTAGCCATAGTCCATGGCAATAAGGATAGAATAGCAAGAAGGAGTGATGCATAATGAGATTACAACACTGGCAAGTAGAGTGGAGAGGCAGATTAATAGTTCTTTAGTTTGATTTTGCAGCAGTTGGCTACTAAAAGCCTATATGTTGTCATGCCCGCCACATCAAGAGATTTGACAATCCCTTCTGATTTCCACTTGGACAACAGACTTCTGGTCTGGAGGAAAATCTCAGCATCATTCAGTTACTTACTGAGTATAATAAAGAAAAAAGTGCCCATAAATGTCTTCCTGAACATAGCAAAAGTCTCCTGAAATGCGATATTATGCATCTGATGGCTGGTACTCAAGTTTAAAAATTATTTTCTAGAAAAACATTATTCAATCCTTCAAAAATCTAAAAACACTTCATAGAGGCGTCATGCTTGAAATGAGTCAATTGTTTCAAAATCTAAATCTTCAGACACTGAGAGAGGAGATGGGAAACCCTTGTTATCTAGTTGGTGCACTGTCAATAAACCAGTAACTCTTTGCACATACATAGTTGCAGAGCGTCCACACTGGTTTGCATTTTTAGGATTAAGCTGCACATATCTAATACACCCCCACCCACACCTTCCCCCCCAAGAAAAAAAAAACACCAAAGGTTGGAGGGGCATACTGTTCTGATTTGTAGAGCATCCATGGTGAATATGTTCGAAGAAGGGGAGCCTTAGAGCAACGGTAAGGTTGTCTCTGTGTGACCAAAAGGTCACGAGTTTGAGCCGTGGAATCAGCCACTGACAAAGTCAGGTTAGGCTGCCTGCAATTCAGTCCTTGGGATGCAGCCCTTCCCCGAACCTTGCGTGAACGCGGGATGCTTATGCACCGAGCTGCCATGATGAATATGTTCATTCATATTATGAACAGAAGTGCAGAATGCTTCCATGAAATACAGCACGATCATCTTGATTCGAAAATCTTTAAAGTCCTATATGGTCTTTCATCGGTAAAGAGCTTTTGAAGTTTGGACTATGACACTAGAACACTTACCGGTGTAATCAATGGGAATAAGATACCACTACCATCAATGACCAAGTGGCAAGAGTGGATAGAAATAGAACTTCAGGCTTATACTACACTTTAGGCCATGTTGAGTGCTGAACTGTCAGAAAAAGAGAAAAAGTGCAGCCAAAAGCTAGACTGGACCAAAGCAACACATATAGTAAAGCTTTCTACAATATGCCTCAATATACCTGGGGCTGACCCTCAATTACAACTGTGGATTCTGCACACACCTCCCTGTCATCTTTATTTTTACATAAAGAAATATTAATACTATACATCAACATGTATACAGAGTTCCCTAGACATGGCCTTACACTAACTTGGAGTCAAAACTATGCATACTATTAAGGGTGTTCTTTTCAACTTATCATAAGTACTAATCATCAGCATTCAGCACTCATCAGCACCAATCAACACTCATCACCACTTAGTTACATTTCCTACTCACAATTTCAGCCATGATCAGTACTGATTAGTACTGATCAGCACTCACCAGCACTAATCAGCACTCATCATCACTTATCAATAGCACTCATCAGCAGTAAGTTACTTATGCTAAGTTAAAAAGAATAGGCCCTAGACCTTAAATCCACACCTGCCTCTACACCACCTTCAACTATGCATTCACGTCACATCTATATCATAGAACATTTGCCAAACAATTGCATGAGCCAATTCTGAGCTAGAGAAATGAAGAGGCTACATGGTATACTAATTAAACTCTAATTGAACTTCATGCAATCGCACACAAACCTCTTACTCTATTCTTCACAATTCTTGCTTCCATTCGAGGGAAAAATCTGTTCAAACACGATTCAAATGAAGAAAGCCTGAATTACTTAAAACTGGAGCACAACTTTTCTCTTCCAAAACTTCTACATTCGTCACTTGGGGTGTGTATAATCATTTCCCTCTATAAATCACCCATTCTTTCTTGCTCGTGGGAAAGTAGACTATACATATGAATTGACAGAGGAAACCCAAGTTGCCCAAAGTATAACCAAAGCACTGGCATCAAATAGGTTCTCTACTATCTCAATCATTTCGAACAAATTAACTGAAACCATATTCCAAAGTCAATAAAACCTAATTAGCTAACATGCTTTGAATATGGAGTACCAAATGAATTGCAAACACCTCCATTGAAGTTCATTATCATTTCCACGGCCAATTCACCCGCAACCCAGAAAAGATTGTTAATTAAGTTCTTGGAATCACTCAACTGAGAGCAGAAATAGCAATCAACAACGAGAATAACATCTCAATTCTAACAAATTATATCGATTTAATTCACAATTCACAGTCGTCAAACGAACTGAATTAACAATCTACAGCAAGGTCAAGCGTCATACAATGCGCAGGGAAATGTTGTGGATAAAATCCATACCTTTGGTATATGGGAATTTTTAAGCCATGTTGTTCTAGGGTCGATCGTAGTTTCCGCCAGCTTCAAGTTCCACATCGTTGTTCAGGCCCAAACCCCAAGAACCCACGAAAATTGAATTGGGGCTTTGAATTTTAAGCTTCTGGGTTGGTCCATTGCTTTAAGAGAGAGAGTGGGTTGGTCCTTTTTGATTTTGGCGACTGGGTTTTAATTCGGTCCGGAATATCCCCGAGTTCATTCATAATTTATAGGTTTTTATTTTTGCATATCGTTAAGCTGTAGGCCCAATATTCAGGCCCAAAATAAAATAAACTAATATTTCTTTTTTGTGTTGTTTGGAAGTTGAAACTTTGAATGATCGATTTTAGAATGTTATACCTTGAATTTTTCAATCCTGCATCTGCATATGTACTTATTTGTTATGCAGTTTTTCAACATTGAAAAAGAAAAGTTACTTTTGAACTATTAATATTTACTATAACTTTTTTTTTCTAAGAAAAGTTGTCTACCCATCATTAAATTGCAATGTCTGAAAGTTATATGGTGAATATTTTTATCCATATGATATTCTTAAAAAAGGGCAGTCCGGTGCACAAACATCCCACGTTTACGCAGGGTCTAGGGAAGGGCGCATCCCAAGGTGTGAATTATAGCCAGCCTAACCTAACTTTATCAGTGGCTAATTCCATAGCTCGATCCACGTGTTTTCTTGACCAATGAAAGCACATACATCTTAACACATTATACAAGAATTGAGGTTATAATACAATACAAATTCACCTTATCCTATCATATTTGCATCAATCATATTGACTAAATTTTCCATAATTTTACTCACACAAATTTAAAATATATAAATTTGGCTTTAAATTTAGACGTTCATATGATTTTCCAAATTAGTTCAGGCAAGCAGAAAGTGGCTCAATCAGTGTCAATATTACACAACCAAAACTCAGCACAAGTGCAATACGAAACTACTGGAAGAAGGCCATTATCACCTGATATATGTATCATAACAACCCTTCAAACTCCCAAGGGAGATTTCACGAGGCAATAGAGGCAAGGACATTGTCTAAAGCCATGAGATTGTCCCCCCAAATGCTGGTCTCCCACGTGGTAATTTTAGTTGCACTCATGTCCACCACATCGTTCACATGGATTAATTCATATAGGTTTGCGAGTATTATGGTGGAGCTCAAACAGGCAATCTTCCTCAATACATCATGATCCTTGTTGAAGGGTGCCCTGTTCTCTCGCTGTATAAATACACAGACCATGAATCTCATTTATTCATTTGCATTTCCCAAGACTCACCAAAAGTTAATCAACAGAAAGCAAAGCAAAGAGAAAATATATAGCTGTGAACAAGAAAAAGGAAAAGCGAGAAAAATGAGGGAAACAAACACAAGTTCCCTAGAGAATTTGACAGTATGGAGAAGGGATTCCCCAACACCATACCTCTTGAGTGGGCTAGTTCTGCTCATAGGGATCATTGCCATTGCATTGCTCATCCTTATGTGCTCCAACCGAAAACGCCCCTCGCCTTCAACCTCTTCTGGGGAGCTTATAAGCTGGGAAATGCCTGGGAAGCAAGCAGCCACTGGTGTTGCTACAAAGCCAAAGATTGTTGTGATCATGGCTGGAGATGAGATGCCTACATGCCTTGCTACACCTACGGAAACAGAAGCAGCAGTAACTTCTATCCAAATCTGTCAGTGTAATTCTCGAGTCTAGAGTGTCCACCCAGACATCAAAGAGCGACACTTTCTTTATTCATTCATCTTTATTTGCAGTAGAACAGTTGAAAAGAAGGCAAGTTTGAACCAATAAAGTTCAGAACATATATGACAGTATCCTTTTAGTGTTATGCTTCACTCATCATGTCATCATTCTAGACAAATAACCTTATTAGCACAACAGTGCCGCCTCCAAACCACCTTCCCAGATTCTTCTAAACGTGATCCCATCACGAGGATTTCAGCAATCCACTCACACTAACATTTCTGTTAACTAGGCCTGGGAAATGGAACTTGGCGGCAATTGAGCCAACTGCGTTGTGCTGGGGCAGGCTGGATGATCTAAAATCTGACCCAACCAGTCAGCAACAATGATAAGAACTGGTGCAACTAATACTGTCAATGGATTTCTAGTAACAATCAATCTAGTGCACAAGGTTGCCATCTATGTTGTAAACAATGTGAAAACCAAAGTGTGCCAGAATTACTATCAATCGAGAAAGCAATTTAATGAGGTTTAGTAAGAAGGTTCAGAAGAATCAAACCTACACCAATACAATTGTGTCTCTTCACTTTTGTTTAGCTGAAATTAAAACAGCCTATACTAAAAGCAACAATAAACAGTAGCCACAGTAATGCAGCAACAAGAGAAAGCAACATTATGATATGCATTTAGTAGTCACTATGTCTGTGTCCTTTCTCTAACTAGAATTTCATGGGCAGTAACAATCAACAAATGATTTCTAAAAGTGTCAGTAAAACAAAAGATTGCAGCAAAGAAAGGGAACATCAACTAAAACGCGTTGCTAATTGCAAGTCATCTGAAGTTTCATCCTCCACTTTGCAAGCTGGGCCTGTTTAAAGGGTAAAGATTCTTAAAAGTGTCTTAGGCAGTCAAGACCAAACCAGATTGCTCAATGGATTGGTTTCAATACAACTCTGAGGCCAATCTACAAGGATGGAGAAGAAACAAGGATAAAATTTCGAAGAGAAAAATGTCATGATAAGCCAGGCAGCAATCATGGCTAAATGCAGACACTTGAAAGAGAAAGATTGCCTGATTCTGCACGGTGCTCTCAACAAAATGGAGACAAATGAATAATAAATTTAATTATTCGCATCAATATAAAAAGATTAAGGAAATCCTTGAACCAAGAAGTTTGTAAAATCCACCAAGCTGTCAAAGAAAGAAAGTTGTTGCACTATGTCAGTCACAGTGTTCTCCTCCTCCCCACTTATTTTCCTTTCTTCAGGATCATTTGGTCTCTGAGCCTGGCTGGATGAGCTACTATTAAATTTGAATAGAAAGCTATTAGACTGCTTCCTTCATCACATATCGACACTAACAAGACCATGCCAGTGCCTGCCTTGGCCTTATGCCACGCCTTCTATTCAACAACTTAGCTATCAGACAGCCTCATACAGGGACAAACAAGAGAAAGTCAGAACTTGGGATGGACATGTAATTTTATCCATCTTCATAAACAAGTCGCCCTGTGTAACCAAATCCAGCCGTAAAAGAATGTCCTCCAAAGTAATCCATTATGTATATGCACTCCGAGCCTGCAGTTTCACTACAATCCAGCAGAAGCACATCTGTGGCTGATGGAAGATAATGAAAGACTGAAACAGGATACACAACTATTATGAGAACGAGAATGAAGTTAGCATTACAAAATTTTGCCTAGGAATATGCAAGCAACTCCGAGTTATGTATGGTTACATGTAAATTAAATGGGGGGAGTGTGTTTCAGTGTGTGTGAGATGGGAAGAGGAGCTTTCAGTCAGTTTTTTTTTTTTTTTCCTTTTTCCATTTTGGACGGTGGAGGGTTTGGTGTTGGGCCCTTTTTCCATTTCGCAAACTATGTACAACATTGTGACAATTATACTATAAAAAAGATTGTAATAGTTTTAGAGGATGTCTCGTAAATGTTAATTGCGTTAGAGTCTCGTAAGCTCCGAACTAAGAGATACACCAAGATAGTACAATTCGGCAAACCCACTAACATATTGAATAAATCTTACAAATGATATTCACTCTTCTAGGAAATAGTTTTGCAAAAGCTTACGTTAGATAGTACAAAATTTACATATAATGTCATAAACAAGGGAGAAAAAAAGCAATATAATATAACAAGATTTGTTTTTTATTTTGACCAGCTAGTTTGAAACTTTGAATGTATTATACAATATAAGTTGAATTTGAATCTATCACCCCCCTCCCCCCCCCCCCCCCAAAAAAAAAACCTTATATTAATTCAAGAGATTTTACCAATCAATTAACATCCAAACTCAGAGCACAATAGTTTGTTGTAGTAGTGTATAACTGTGTAAGTCCGTTAGTGGGCCTTATTACATTGAATGGGCCCAACGGGCACCATGTGTATGGTGTATGGTGAAAGAACCGGCCCAAACTCTTTGCTCCATTAGTTGGATGTTTGAGCCTTGAACTCGCTGGTCCCTCTGCAAGAATCTTCCACGCGCCATCATAGACATAGGCATTTCTAATTGTAGAAACTAGTCTGGACCCGCGCCATCATAGATAAAGATTTGAGGAATTGAAATTTGTATAAATTTCAGCCTTAATGTGCCATGAGATTGATTCCTATTTTTCTTGATCAATACAATGTCAATTACAAAGCCTTATATACACCCTGCATCCTTCTCCTAGTTGCCGTGGGAGTCAAGGAAATAGGAAGTACAGTACAACACCAATAGCAAAAAGATTACAAGAAACATTTATCTTTATCCAAATATATCTTATTCCTAATACTCCCCCTTAAGTTGGAGTATGCAGGTTGACCATGCCCAACTTGCTTTTGAGATACTGAAATTGCCTTCTTCCAAGCGCTTTAGTGAAGATGTCTGCAGGTTGATGTTTGGAGGTCACATGGATAAGAGTAATCAATCCAGCTACGAGTTTTTCACGAACAAAGTGACAATCGAGCTCAATATGTTTTGTCCTTTCATGAAAGACTGGATTCTTGGCAATGTGCAGTGCTGCTTAGCTATCACAAAAGAGCTTCATGGGTTGTTTGTGGAAGATGCCCAAGGAAGCCAAAAAACTTCGAATCCATATTAGTTCACTAGTGACCATAGCCATTGCCCTGTACTCAACTTCTGCTGAAGACTGGGATACGGTCGCTTGCTTCTTAGTTTTCCAGGATACAGGAGATCCCCCAATTACATCCAATCAACAATCTTGTAGTCAGTGGACACATTCCCCAGTCGGAGTCACAAATTCTATAAAGTTGTAGATTGTTGTGAGCGGAAAGAAAAATTCCTTCACCTGGGCTACCCTTAAGGTAGCGAAGTACTCTCGTGCCGTCTCCATGTGTTCTTCCCTGGGGGATTGCATAAATTGTGATAAAACATGCACCGCATAGGTAAGTTCCGGCCTTGTAATAGTCAAATAGATAAGTCTTCCTACCAACCTGCGATATCTAGCAGCATCATTTAAGGATCTTCCTGTTGCCAAAGCTATCTTGTGATTCCCGTCCATTGGAAAATCAACGGTTTTGCACCCAACAATCCACATTCATCAATAATTTCTAAGGTATATTTTCGTTGACACAAAAACATACCTTCGGGTCCCCAGGCCACTTCAATACCAAGAAAGTATTTTAAGATCCCAAGATCTTTTATGATGAAGCATGCGTGCAGATAGTCTTTGAAGTCTTTAAATGCTTGAGAGTTGTTGCTAGCTAACACAATATCGTCCACTTACACTAATAGTGCCATAAATACATCCCCTTTATGAAACACAAATAGTGAGTAGTCCACATAAGAACGAGCAAACCCATACACAATTTTGAGGAGAGTTTAGCAAACCATTGGCGAGGTGCTTGACGTAATCCATACAATGACTTCTTAAGGTGACATACTTTGATCTTATTGAGCGATGAGAATGCAGGAGGCATCTTCATGTAAACTTCTTCTTCCAAATCTCCGTGCAGAAATGCATTGTTCACGTCCATTTGGTGTATTTCCCAACCTTTTGCAACAGCCAAGAAACACCTTATACTCGTCATTTTGGCGACAGGTGCAAAGATTTCGTTGTAATCAAACCCTTCAATCTGAAAACCGCCACGGACTACCAATCGTGCCTTATGCTGCTGAATACTTCCATCTGAGTTGTACTTCACCCGATAAACCCACTTACAACTAATGGGCTTTTTCCTTGGAGGAAGATCTTCCGCCGTCCATGTCTTGTTTTCTTCCAACGTTCATATTTCCTCAGCCATGGCTTTCCGCCAAATGGGGTCTTTCACTCCTTCTTGAAAATGGTTGGGCTCTACCACTTTTGTTATAGCTGCTAACTAAAAGTCTTATGAGATGCATTAAATTTTTCACATGAAACATAGTTTGTCATACGATAACGCGTACCTGAGGAATTTGACTGGAGTGATTTAGTGATGGAAGAGTCATTTGTAGGGTCATTGGGCCGAGCACTATAACATAAATAATCATTGACCCAGGCTGGTTGTTTCTTGGCACGAGGTGGCCTATGTCCTTCATGTGACTGCTCAACATTCTCCCCCGGCCCAGTTCGTGTTGGATCTCGAATGGCTCAGCATGTTCTTGGCACACTTGTTCTATCGTAGACTGGGCCTGCCTTGGGGAACTGTGCCCATCTTGCTGCCCATTGCTGAGGAGGCCTGAACCTGCATTTGGGCTTGCAAGATGGCTAGGCCCGTCTTCTATCGCTGGTGGGGAGTCTAGTCTCCCCCTCACGTTGGGCTCATCCAGCCTCCCCCTCTCGCTGGGCTCGCCCTCCTCTATTGGCAAAGCAGGCGTTGATGCAGATTTTCTGGGCAGATTTCTGGGTATTTGATCACAATGCTCTTTCTCAGAGGTTGGATGAAAAGGGAAAATATGTTCATGGAAGATTACATTTTTGCTTACAAAGAACTCATGGGTCTCCAAATCAAAAAGTCCCCAACCTGTTTGCCCAAAAGGATAACCCACAAAAAAGACATTTTCTGCTATGGGATGCAAATTTGTCCTTGGTTTTGAGTTTATTTTGTGCAAAGCATAATGTTCCAAAAACCCGTATATGATCATAGGAAGGTTTTTGATGATACAAAACCTCATAAGGTGTTTTCCCTAACAATAGTTGGCTAGGTGTTCTATTCATCAAGTGGGCCGCTGCAAGAATACATTCCCCCCAAAATTTTATCGGTAAATTGGCTTGAAACAAAAGGGCCCGGGCTACATTCAAGATTTGTCGATATTTTCTCTCTGCCCTACCATTTTGTTGAGGTGTATCTACACAACTACTTTGGCGCAAGATACCAATTTCAGCATAGAACGATTTCATTGGGTTTGATGTAAACTCGGATCCATTATCGTTTCTTACCACTTTAAAATTCTTTCTGAACTGGTTTTTCGCCATAGCAATGAAGTTTTTGGGTAATAGACTTGTCTCTCGCTTCTCTCTCGTCAAATAAACCCAGGTTGCTCTTCCGGCATCATTAACTATTGTTAGGAAATAATGAGCACCATTAGAGGATGGTACTTTATAAGGACCCCAAATGTCACAATGAATAAGCTCAAAAACATACATGGCCTTATTTTCACTCACAAGAAATTTTCTACGGGTTTGCTTTGCACAAGAACAAATCTCAAATACTTCACTGTCATTAACACTAGAGTTAATTTCAAAATTTTCTGGAAGAAAAGACAACGCTTTACTGGATGGATGCCCTAATCATCTGTGCCACATGTTGACGAAGTTGATTGTGTTTGCTTGACTCAGTTTCAATGACCCCTGTTTGTAGTAATAGACTCCTCCATGCTACTCACCCGCTCCAATGTGAATCCTCAAAGTACGGTCATGCAAAACACATGCTTCATTAGAAAATGTAGCAAAACACCTCATATCCTTACATAGCATAGCTATAGAAATTAGATTGCATTTGAGATTGGGTACATAAAGAACATTAGTGTCAAATTTCCACCCAATGTCACGCTTCCTTGGTGGGAAGCCACCGTGTTTGTTCCATCGGGTAGTCCGATGTATATGGATTGAATGGGCTTGGTTGCTTCCAAGATGTTTGAGTTTCCCCTCATGTGACATGAAGCACCGCTATCAAACATCCATAAAGCCTTACCCGAGAGTTGGTCACAACCAGATTTAGGGGTATCAATCAAGCTCAAAAGCCGTTGAATTTGGTCAGTGGTCAGTCTCGGGATGGAGGCTGGGTTCGATTGTGTTCCGCTGCTACTGCTGGGGTTACGGCGGCGTGAGCTGTTGCACGCCCAGGGCAGCGTCCTCTGCCTCCAGTCCGGCCACCGCGTCCAGTACGACCTCCGCTTCCGGCCCGTCCTCATTCGCGACTGCCCCAGCTTGGTGGATAGCCCACTATTTCATAACAGTGAGTCTCGACATGCCCATATTTTCCACAATGACTGTACGTGGGCCTTTCATTCACGGCTGACTGTTCTCTTGTCGCAAAGGCAACTCCATTCTCGGCCCGATGAACCCTATCCATCATAACACCTTTGTATTTTTTTCTTGTTGTATTATGTTAAAAATAGTGTCGATGGATGGCAAGGAATCAGGTGCTAGAATCTGGCTTCGTACGGTTGAGTAGGACTCATCGTTTAAGGCCATCAAGAGCCGATGAGTCGTTTCTTCATCCACCATCTTCATCACTTTTTCTCCAATCTTGTATTCGCACTTGGCACATGTGCAGTGGGGAATTTTTGTGTAGTTTTCCAATTCACTCCACATGCTCATTAGTTTGTTGTAAAATTCAACAGCTTCTAGCCCGTCTTGTTTGCAAGATGCAAGATTGGCTTTTAGTTGATGAATCTTAGGGGTGTTTGCAATGGCATATCTTTGGTTAAATTTTCCCACATAGCTTTGGCCATGTCAACGTAGGCCACACTCGCATGGAATTTGGGTTCAATTACATTTAGAATCCATGAACAAATCATGGAGTTGGCCATCTCCCAAGCAACCAATTCACTATGATCTTCACCCTCTTTAGGTGTTGGTTTAACTAGGGTTCCTTCTATGAACCCGAGTTTGTTTTTAGATTTCAGTGCGGTTCTTATTGCCTTTTTCCATAAATCAAAATTTTTTCCATTAAATATAGCCGAAGTGATAACAACTCATGGCCCTTCTGATGGATGTAGGTAATAAGGCGATTGATTGTCAATTACGAACTTCTTTTCTCCAGGCATGGCTCTGATACCATGTAGAAATTTGAGGAACTGAAATTTGTATAAATTTCGGCCTTAATGTGCTATGAGATTGATTCCTATTTTTCTTGATCAATACAATGCCAATTACAAAGCCTTATATATACCCTGTATCCTTCTCCTAGTTGCCGTGGGAGTCAAGGAAATAGGAAGTACAGTACAACACCAATAGCAAAACGATTACAAGAAATATTTATCTTTATCCAAATATATCCTATTCCTAATACTAATTGCAGGTATTTGATTTTCATTCATATTTAATTTTAATTTACACCCAGGGAAGGGATGTCGAGATTTTTGTCTGGTCATAGACAAAATCATTGCATGTTGTTTGAAGTATTGATAATCAAGATTTTTCGTTAAATAATTGTTAGTGGGTCAAGGGCCAACGGCCACTTGCCTAAAGAATAGGGATTTTTGAGGGATTTTAGGGGGCCATTTTTAGTAAGTGGTTATGGCTAAGTGTCATATAAATACCCCCTAGTCTGTTTGTCAGGTGATGACATTTTTTTGGTATACACAATTACAGTGTTTTAACACCCTCGTGTACTCTCCCTTTCTCTGTTTAAACGTGTGAGTGATTGTGTGTCACTTAGTCGGGTTTGAGACGTGGTCATTCTACCGGGACTCTAGTAGCCACCAGGATACAGTTTGTGGAGCAAAAAAGACATCAAAGAGATCAGTTCGCTTCCGTTTATTTAGGTACGTCCTAAATCCCTAAGTTCTCTAACAGTGGTATCAGAGCCAGGTTTGATATTTTTGCTCTTGATAGTTTAAGAAAAAGCATGTATAATTTATTTGTTAAAACTACGCATGCAAAGTCGAGAGGTTTTATTTGCTCTCGAATTTCAGACCCTCGCCCTTTTTGACCCTTGACCGAATAATAATAAAAAAAAGGGGGGGAATGGTGGTTTTAAGCATACCATCAGCCGCCGCCATAGCCGACCCAGAAGGGTGGCGCATGGGATGCACGCGCTGCCGAGAGAGACCCGGTTTTCTCTCTTTCCTCTTCACTTTGCCCTCCACGAACCCCGATCTGTCGCCCGAACTGAACAAAACCCCCGGCCGCCCAGACATGGCGGCGCGTGGGTTGCACGCGCCCCCGCCTGAGTGACGCGTTGCGCGCGTACCGCGTACTGACAAGACCACCGCCGGCCGATCTATGTGATGGTGCCGGTGGTTTGAACGTAGGGCAACCAGAGAGAGAGATCGCGGAGTTTTTCTTCTGAAGGAGGCGGCGGCGGGTTTCCTCATTTGGTAGTTTTTTTTGGGGCTTGGGGTACCGGAAAAGGACCGGGAAGACCAGCAGGCCGGTGGACGTCGGGCTTGGTGCTCGGAATCCACGATGGTCGGGTCTTCCCAGACTCTTTTTTTTCCGACATGAATCAAAGAATCGAGAGGCAGAAACCCCAAACCGAAAAAAAGGGGTCGAGGGCTGGGTGCTTGTCTCCCATGGCAGCCGGGCCTCGCTTGTTTTTGTCCATGGCGGTCGGCCGGGGCTTCGACGGGCGAAAGGGGAGAAGCGAGAGGCAAGAGACAAAAGGAGAAGAAGACGCAGAAGCCTCGGGAAAAAAAAGGGGGTGGTTTTGCAAGAAGTCCCCCTCTTTCTAACAATGTGTTTATTCATTTCATTTGGGCAAAATCGGTACACTTATCTAATTGTGTCGGTCTAAAACGTGCCCGGTAAAATATTTTGACACATGAATGGGTTTCATGTATGTAAGCCTGTAACGTTGAAGTTTATGTGAACTTTATACTTACAAATTGGCATGTAAACTGACATACATATATATCGCTATGTGCTTCGATTAATATATGAAAGATTAGTTCTTTCTCTTTTAAACATGAATAAATGTGTTTTATGTTATGTTTATGCAATTATGTCTTGCATAAATTCAAAAAAAAAAACCGTCTATGTGGTGATAATATAAGGAATGTTAATGTGTTTAATGTTGTGTCCATGAGAATGTGTTTATTATGGGTTATTAATAATCAAACTATCTCAATTCTTGATTCATGGAATATGTGATGATTATGAGCTTAGCAAAATTTTCGAACATATAATATGAATGATAGTCTTGAGATACTTTTGATTATGTACAAGATATGCCTAATGTCTATTTTTTTTAAAATTGTAGATATGGCTTCTAAGACCTCTATGATCGGTGAGTTGACCACCAATGAAAAGTTGGACGGGTCCAACTATGACATGTGGCGCCGGAAGATTCAGCTTCTTCTGGAAGAATGTGAGGTGTTGGAACACCTCACAACCACAATGTCTACACCCTTGACTAGAGACAAGGACGACAAGGACATTACTCATACTGATGAGTATAAAGCCAACTTGGTTGCGTACCAAGACTGGTGCAAAAAGGACCGTAAGGCGCATTATACCATGCTTTTCTGCATGCATAACGACCTTATAGGTGAGTTTGAAATTTATCCCACTGCTAAGGACATGTGGGATAACATCCGCTTCAGGTACGGTCAAACTTCGGAAACGAGAGTTCGTGCATTACATCTTAAGTGGATGACGTACACGATAGACTCGAGCCAAAGCATAACCGAGCATGTGCGAACTCTGCAAGGCATGCTGCGCGACCTGAAAGCTGCTGGTGTGGATATTTCCAAACGCGAACAGCGGACGAATGTGCTCCGTGCACTTCCCACTGGGGACGAGAAATGGAAACCATTCATCACCATGATGACTCACAACGAGAGCATCAAAACTTTCGCCGAAATCACCAAACACCTTGAACTAGAAGATAAGTGCTTGAAGGTTTGCGCTCCTCCCCCTGTAGCTTTAGTGGCTAAGGTAGATAGGCCAAAGTGCAACAAGTTTAAGCGAGGGAAGAAGAAGAATCTTCCTCCCTCCAAGAAACTTGGCCCTAGAGGCGGTATTCCCAAAAAGCAATCAAAGGCCAAGGGTAAGGTGACAGACAAAATGGCACGGGTGACGTGCTATAACTTCAGGAAGAAGAGTCATTTTGCTCGGGAGTGTCCCGAGCCTGCTGAGGTACCTTCTTCATTTCCTACCGTTGAACTACGTGTATGTTCCCATGCATTTGTTGCTAAATCCTTTCCTAATTGGATTGTAGATTCAGGAGCAAGCAAGCACGTAGTTCGAGATAGAGTTGGGTTTGTAGACTTTCACCCTTGTCCGGTGGGGCTGCAAACTGTAACTCTTGGAAACGGCACTGCAGAGGACGTTCTAAGAGTTGGAACGTATCGGCTTAAGTTGCGTGGAGGGAATTCGTTACTTCTTCACGACACTCTCTATGCACATGGGGCCCGATGTTCCTTAGTGTCTTATGTCTCTTTAATGAAATTAGGTTTCCAGTTTGTTTCTTGTATTGATGGTTTAGACATTTTTTAGAGTGACAATTTGTTTGGCCACGCATCTTTAGTAGATGATTTCCTTATTTTGGACTTGGATAACGAGTATCATAGTAATAATACGTCTTCTGTTTTTGTATCATCTGTTGATTCAGACCATGATTCTGTTGTTTGACATGCTAGACTTGGCCATATTGGCCAAGAAAGAATGACTAGACTAGCCAAAGAAGGTCTATTAGGATCGCTTACTAAAGTTAGGCTGGCTAAATGTGAACCTTATTTAGTTGGCAAAGAAACCAAGAAACCTTTTGGTAAGGCTTCCAGGGCGTTTGGCACCTTAGACCTCATTCACTCCGACATTTGTGGACATATTAATGTAAAGGCACGTAATGGTGCCATTTACTTCCTCACTTTAATTGACGATTACTCAAGATACGGATATGTTTATCTGTTATCACATCGTCATGAAACTTTAGATGTGTTCAAACGCTTCGTAGCAGAGGTGGAGACCAAGTTGGATCGAAGAGTTAAGACTCTTCAGACCGACCGTGGCCGCGAATACCTCTCTGATATATTCAAGGGTTTCTGAGAGGAAAAGGTAATAGTTAAACATCTTGCGATTCCTTACACTCCACAACAAAATGGTGTTGCTGAGCGTAGGAATCGTATATTACTTAACATGGTTAGGTCCATGATGGCCCAAGCTAATCTCCCAAGTAGCTTTTGGGGTGATGCGTTGCTTTCAGCAACTTACATCTTAAACTGAGTACCCAGTAAGAGCGTTTCGACTACTCCATATGAGTTATGGAACGGTAGGAAATCTCTTTTGGACCATCTACGGCCATGGGGGTCGGCAGGCTATGTGCATAACCCGACTCATAGATATGGCAAACTTGGTCCAAGAGCCACCAAGATGGTCTTTATTAGATACCCTGAACATTCGAAAGGTTATGTGATGTACGAAGAACATCCTGGTGGCGGCATGAAAGAAATTGATTCCCGAAATATCGACTTTCTTGATGATGAGTTCCCAACTATTGGTGAAGTCAAACAAGACTTACAGTTGTATGAGTTACAACCAAACCTATCTCTCGGTGAAGGGGAGGATATGTATACTAAACGTATCACCGAGGATAGGGAATTTTTCCCTGATGCTAGAGATAGTGGGAGTATACCCATTGTTCCTGCTGAAGGGGGTCTGTCTGCTCAGGATACCCAACCCGAGAATGAGGAATACCCTCAATCTCCCGTTAACGAAAATGAGGATAGTCCTCGTACTCACCAGTCCACACCCCAAGGGGTTAGTGGGAGTGGCACCTCTCCTATTTGAGGTTCTGTGCCTCGAGGGACTTCTCCTATTCAAGGTTTGGTACCTCGAAGGAAAAGGGGGAGATAAGATCCGGAACTTGAACAGACAATGTAACCAGGTCCTAGCATAACCCGAAGAAGTGAGCGCGGAAGAATTCCTCACCGATTTTTTCAAATCGAAGAGAACATTTTCTTCTGCATGCCTTTGGAAATAAAAGAGTCCACCTCTTATGTAGAGGTTGTTGACTCACCAAATAAGAAAGAATGGATGGATGCCATGAGGGATGAGTTGGACTCAATGGTTAGGAATGAAGTTTGGGATCTAGTCAACCTTCCTTCTGGACGTAAAGCCATTGGAAACAACTGGGTTTTCAAGGTAAAACGGCGGGCGGATGGGTCAATTGATAAGTTCAAAGCCTGTTTGGTGGCGAAAGGCTACACCCAAGTTAAGGGAATAGACTATGAGGAAACCTTTTCTCCTGTGGTGAGATTAGCCTCTATTCGCCTACTTCTAGCACTAGTTGCCTATCTGGACTTAGAATTGTTCCAGATGGATGTGAATACTGTTTTCCTAAATGGGACCCTTGAGGAAGAGATATATATGGTACAACCGTTTGGTTTCGTATCAAAAGGGCAAGAAGACAAAGTTTGTCGCCTTAAAAAATCCATATATGGCCTCAAACAGTCTTCAAGAGCGTGGTACTTCATATTCCATGAAGCTATTACTGCGTTTGGCTTAACCATGGTCTCAAAAGACCACTGCGTATATGTCAAGAAGACAAAAGGAGGAATTATGTTTCTTACTTTATATGTCGATGACATTCTACTAGCTGAGAGTGACTTGGAGATGATCAATGCCACCAAGCGGTGGTTGTCCTCTGTCTTTGAGATGAAGGATATGGGTGAAGCTAGGTATGTCTTAGGGGTGGAAATAATCAGAGATCGTTCTAGGAAACTTCTCGGTTTATGTCAGAAGGCATATATTGAGAAAGTCTTGGAACGGTTTCGGATGCATTATTCCAAACCCGTTGACACTCCGGTCGACAAGGGCTTGACCTTGAGTCTACAACAGTGTCCAACAGCAGATGATGATAAACAGAAAATGAGCAGTGTCCCATATGCTAGTGCAGTCGGAAGCCTAATGTATGCCATGTTATGTACGCGGCCTGACATTTGCTTCGCGGCTGGTTTGGTAAGTCGTTTCCAAAGTAACCCTGGGAACGTTCATTGGCAAGCCATCAAGAGGATAATGCGTTATCTTCGAGGAACTACTGACTTGGTACTTTGCTACCAAGGAGGAGACCTAAAGTTGAGGGGGTACACTGATGCTGACTGGGTTGGAGACTTGGATGAGTCTAAGTCCACCTCTGGATATGTCTTCACCCTGGGTGGGGGAGTCATATCTTGGTGCTGCATAGCCTTATCGACTATGGAAGTAGAATATGTCGCTTGTTGCCTCGCCACTCAGGAGGCGGTTTGGCTGAGGAGTTTTCTCCAGGATCTTGATCTTACTCCACGAGTTAATGATCTTGTAGAAATTTGGTGCGACAATACTGCTGCTATCCAATATGCTAAGGATCCTAAATTCCATAGGAAGGCCAAGCATATTAAAAGGCGTTATCATTTTGTAAGAGACGCCATAAAGTCGAAAGAAGTTATTGTAAAATACTTATCTACTGTTAAGATAATAGCGGATTCATTAACTAAACTTACTCCAAGAGATGTGTTCAAAACTAATATGATGAGTCTTGGTCTCCGTAGGGTTGAGTTAATTGCAATATCCTGTTTTTGGTTTGGACAAGTATGTAATGAACATTTTATTGATGTTTCGTTTATATAAAATGGTCATTATCTTACTCTGGTTGTATGATTGGGCATATCTAAATGTCACTAGGCTTTTGATTATCCTGTCACACGGATAATCAATCCTGATGCTTAAGTAGCGGGTAGGATAAGACTTGATCATATTGGCACTAGGTGTGCAATATTGGCACTAGGTTAAGTAGTGATGTGAAGAAATAGTCGCCTTAGTAAGTCTAAGATGAGATTCTGAGTGAATCAGATATAACACAACCTTATATCAAAGCCTAAAGCCGAATTTTGGGTAACGAGGTTACGTTTAGTACGTTAACCGAGTAACTCGAGTCAGTTCTGAGGAGGAATTGGACTTGTAATTCGCATGGTATAAATAGTGACATGCTCACCTCAATGGGAGTTATACCATGACACACATTTCATACTGTGTGTGCTTAAGTCGACCTAGTGGAGTGACAACTGATTCCCTTCCTTGTCACTGTGTGATCCTTGAAACATTGGTGTTTCATATAACAATTCCCTTGGACCTAGGATTGTGGCATGAATTCCCAACGAGATGTTGCTACTTTAATGCGTACTCCAAGAGCTATAGACCTATGCAGCTCAGCGGAACGCATTAGGAAAGCAATCTCATTGAGACGTAATGTCATAAGTCGCTAAGGAAAACCATTGCATATTCACCATATCAGTCCGGGCGATTATATTTAAGAATATAATCATATGATATATCAGCAGGCATAAAGGGACAGTGTGTGCCTCAGGTGATGTCTTGAATGGTTCAGGGAGTTGTCTGCCTTGAAAGTGTTTTGTTAGACTGACGGTGTCTTAACACAACACTACTTGTTTTTTTTTGTCGCACGTCTCATTCCTAGTATGACGTGTTTGAAGAGAAAACAATGTTGTAGGAACATTGTTATGGCTTAAGTGGCCGAGTGGGAGATGTTAGTGGGTCAAAGGCCAACGGCCACTTGCCTAAAGAATAGGGATTTTTGAGGGATTTTAGGGGGCCATTTTTAGTAAGTGGTTATGGCTAAGTGCCATATAAATACCCCCTAGTCTGTTTGTTAGGTGATGACATTTTTTTGGTATACACAATTACAGTGTTTTAACACCCTCGTGTACTCTCCCTTTCTCTGTTTAAACGTGTGAGTGATTGTGTGTCACTTAGTCGGGTTTGAGACGTGGTCATTCTACCGGGACTCTAGTAGCCACCGGGCTACAGTTTGTGGAGCAAAAAAGGCATCAAAGAGATCATTTCGCTTCCGTTTATTTAGGTACGTCCTAAATCCCTAAGTTCTCTAACAATAATGATACTTGATTGAGTTTTTATCAAACAATTGGCTGCAATTTCTGTTCGCAACTCATGGATAATTGAAAACTGAAGATCTGGATTCCTATTGTTGTTTGCAATTGTTGAGGTTAAATGTTGAATGATTGAGCCAGGGTTTTCCAGTCCAGTACTCGTAAATGCTGATTTGATGTTCGTGTTGATTTTGTTGGGAACTGAGGTGTTGTGATGTCGATAGTCTAAATTGGATAATGTTTATGCTGGCACTATACTATGCATTATATTATGCATTACGACATCTATTTATCTCAGAAATCACAATGGCATTATTGATTGTTACGATGATGTGAGGCTATGAACATGAGATTTAAACCCTGCTGATATCCAAGATGTTGATCTTGGTGGGACCTGTGGTCATAGTAATATGCATGCTGGAAGTCCAACCTAGAAAGGTTATAATCGTAACGTTATATTTGCTGTTATCTTCTTTTATATGCTCCTATCATGATGAATTCGACCCATGGATGCAACCGCTGGTCCTTAACCACTGGTCCTTTCTTTTCAGGTGTTTTTTGATTCCATGTATTGGCACTACGTAAGTGGCAATAGTTTACCACAACACTCCATTTTGATGATGTGATTGCTAGTATTGATCTGTCTTCTGCCTTTTGTTGTAGGATGGCTTCTACCTACTGCTATTTCTTTGATGTTCCGAGATGCTTAAAATCACACAGTATACGATCCTAATCCAAGGTACTGCTGGTGCTGGATGCATTCTGTAATTTGATTTTACTTTCTTTTTTATTCTGTGTGGTGGTTTCTGTATATAGTTTCATTTCTCCTTGACTACTACAATTGGATGGAGCCGAAAATAGAGATAGACAATAAACAATCGTAAGAAGAATGCTTAAAGAAGTGTGTTGACAATGAACACCATCATGTTAATTTTATGTTGAGAAACTTTGCTTGCCAAATGAAAATATGCACGAATGACAGCTTTATTTAGTTATGTTGCCATTGCGAAAATATGGAGATTGTATGACTTAATGTGTTTATCATCCAATGGGTATACATTTGCTTGCTCACTTGGCGAGTTCAAACAATTTCCAATCACCTACTGTGTCGTGCTTATTGTATTTCGGACAGCACAAGTCCTGTGGGCAAGACTAAATCGGCATGCTACCGGTAACGGTTTAACTGGTTTGTACCTTCGCTATACTTAATCACTCTTTGCCAACAACTTTGTGGTCTACTGACTCTACTCATACATCCTTGGATTTGTGAGCTGTTTTTTTGACAACACATGCTCATATGAGGAGAAGATTTATTGAAGCAGGATGTGCTTCATTGCTAGTAACTGGTGAAGGTCCAAATAAGAATGTACCTTCATCACATTACTCTAATATAGAGTTCCTTGGGCGGCTAAACATGACATATGCTTCAAATGTCTCATGATTGTCTCAGCTACGTTGCTCTGAATGTCTTCCGCTTTGAGCTTATCTGATTCAATTCCTATTGATGCGGTTGATCACAGTTTTTTACATGCATATCTCAGCCTATCTTTAGAGGAATTATCAGCATACTTTTTAGAAGACACGACAGTATGCACTGTGCACAGTATTTAGTATTTGTGTAGTGTTCCGTTTTGTTGACAGCATGTAGCCCTTAAGCCTTAATTAGTCGTCGACACAAGTCCTGATGCTGGGAAAAGGTGTTGACCAAAGTCCTGGAGGAGGAAGCGAACTTGAATAATTTCAATGGACTCTCTCTTATTACCATTACTAGTCTTAGTAATTGAAGAAAATTAGGAGTCTATTATTACTCTGTCACATGCAATCCCATATGTTCTGCGCATCTAGCTGTCAAATTTGCAGAAAACTAATGACAATTAGAGCAAAGATATGATGCCAAACCAGTGGAACATCAAGTACGGAGTTCTATGTTAGTAAGTTTTTCCACTGAAACTGCTACATGTGCACGCTGGGATGTCCTTGTGTGGTTGAGTACTTTGTTTTAACGGTCCAACAGATGACAGCCCGAACAATTTCACATAATGAAGTAGGAAATGAAATGAAGAAAGTACTTGCTGAGTTTTGAAGCCTTTGTCCTCATGCATTCATCAAATTAAGAGTTATTCCAACTCGTTCTTGTTATGGTGGTTCAGGCATCAGGAAGAAACAGAAACCCCCACCACCTTCTTTGGTTGTTTCCTGTTCAAGCATTTTCTTGCGCACTTAGTGCTGTTTGTTTTGTCATGCCAGCAGCAAATTTTGACGCCTGACATGATTGTAGACTTTGCTCTTTCTTTCTGCACTAACTAAATATGATGTTTTTTGAATTCATCTTTTCTTTTTACTCCTTTGGTGCTGTGGTTATTCTAGGCTAAAGCAGAAGGCAAGTTATGTCATCACTAAAATTAAACATGGTTCATGATGTAACAAAGTGAGTAAGTGGCAACTTTATAGTTTTTTGTTCTGTTATCCTTTGTTGCTACCAAATTTTGGTTGGTGGGCTAACTATGTGTTCTTTATTTTATTGTCATGAGTCTATGGTATGTGCATATGATATGTTGATTGAGGATCTGTGGAATTTATCTTACGGAGACCATTGTTAGGTTACCAACATGTACAGGTTTCCCGGGTGATTTTTGGAACTCGAAAATATTGAGAAAGCTTGGATGTAGAATCCCAAAGCATATGTGGCTTAGTCGTATATATGAGAGAAGAAGGAATGGTCTGATCTATTATTGTCCCACAAGTTCCCTCATGTACGTAGGATATAACTTAAAAAGGAAGCATAGACTAGAGGACTAATATTGGCCTAATCGATGAAGAACCAGAGAATAAAAAGACAAAATGATAGCTGTTCTGCGTAAAGCAAACATATGGAACTTGAGTTGGCCTGGCCTAGTTTGGTGGCTGGTCTGTAAAGTAAGCTACATTAGCAACGTCCTCCAAGTCCCTCAGAGTAGAGCAGTAAGGACTGTTCAGCTGCATGTCAGTGAGCATCTGACGAAGTCCAGAAGCTTCTTCTTTGAGCTGAACATTCTCTTGGAGGACACGATCATGGCACTCAGTAGCATGGTTCAGCTTATCCATAAGCTGGTGGTTCTCATTCCTGAGCCGAATAAGGTGAGACCAGAGTTCATCCAGGTGTCTCTGCTTGCGCACGCGTGATCTACGTGCAGACTCCCTGTTGGATATCATCCTTCTCTGCTTCCTCTCATTTATGATACTTAGTTGCTGCTCATCAGCTTCATCCGAAGTCGAGTTGCTGCTGAAACATGATGGATGTGCAGTTGGTTCTTGCATTTGTGGACAGATTTGGAGATTGTGTAATAGATTGGCATATTTGTTGATCTGGAAGGGGAACGTACTAATTGGGGCAACGCTGGAAAAATACGAGTATGGACTTTGGCTAGAAGGAACTAGGTATTGAAGACCTGAAGCCTCGTTAGACTGCATGGTTGGAGTTTAATTTTTGGAACCAGAAAATATTCTGAAATGAGATGTATTTGGAGACATGATTATTTATATGATGAAATCTAATGGATAAAGAAGGAAAAGAACACAATTGGGTCATGAAGTCAATCTTAGAAGTGTGTCGCCCTCTGATTGGATATTGTCCCATCAAAAGTGGTCCATCGTATGTTATGATGATGCAAATTATGCAACACTCATTTTGCTAAACTAGGAGAAGGCGTGCAAGGTAGAAAAAATGACTCATACTTCTTCTTGATGTAATTGTTGCCAGTAAACTAGCTGTTGTTATTGGTAATATATTTTGATTATCAGGCAAGGCTGTAATCATGTGAATGACCCGAGTTGTTCCTAAATGATTTAGGAATTTTAGGTATTAAGTGGCTAACATCTTTTCAATAAACTCAACATTTTTTCTAGTGCATAAAATTCGTCTCCAATATATATATATATATATATATATATATATATATATATATATATATACACACACACGTTTGGTTCCTTGCATCAAAATGTGAGTCATGACAATTACTTATGATTATAAGCTTGAATATATTGTGTAAGCTTTCATTAGAACCCATATCATCCTTATGACTAGACCAAATATTTTGTTTCGATATCTTTACGTGAATGGACCAAGTACACTTCACCTATAATTGTAACCGAGCTGATTTACGCTGCAACGATTTCTCAGATTTAGACAGGGTCACATGGACAAGTTTATGATTTGCCCTAACAACATAACAGATTTGAGGTTGATGAAAATCTTTGCTCAAAGGTGGTCATAAGCGAGGGACAGCTGTGGGTGTGCTTTTGGAAAATATTAGTCTCTCCACTATGAAAATATGGCCAGAAATAGAATCCTGTGGGGGCAGTCTTTCTCTACTTCAGGTTGGCTCAGGTAAGTGGACTAGATTGTCAGTTTTTATAATTACATATTTGTGGACTAAGCCTTGTCCTGTTGTCTTCTTGTGTGTCCTTTCTTTTCCTTACCAAAATTTTGAAATAACATACATTATTTCTTTTAGATAACATTTCCCACCTGTCTCTGTTATTGAAAAATAATAGCCTATCCTTATCCTGTCACATTGTGCTTGTAGCATACACAGTACTGACTCATTCCCCATACATTTCAGCTTCTCCAGCAGTGTACATAGTTTTCTTAGTTTACGATGGCCAAAACCATCCCAATCACATTTTTAATTCACTATTTAAGGTCTATCTTTTCATTGAGAAATATGGGTTGATAAATAGGTAAATTTGGTTAAGAATGGTAGAAGTGGGTTGAAGTAGGTATTTTTTTGTTGAAATTGGTTGAAGTAGGTTGAATTTTTTTTTGTATGATGAGTAAAAGTTGGTTAAAATAGTAGAAAATGGGTTAAAAATTAAAATGGGTTAAAGTTGATTGAAGTAGATATTTTTTTTTATTAAAGTTCGTGAAGTGGATTGAAATTGGTTGATGTAGGTTGAAGTTGATTGAGGTTGGTGCATTTAGATTTACCAATGAAAAGAACAGGGCCTTATATAGTATAATATATATAATTTGAATTTTTATTCAATCCTAAGTAGCTGTGTGGGTACTAGAATTTTAACAATACTTTGGCATAGATAAGAAGACTTAACCTTTTGTTTTAAAGTGAAATTATACTTTTTGCTAATGGCTGAGTTTGACATCTTGTTCAAGTGTGCTTTCCTTCCAGCATGCGAAATTTGTGGATGAAAAAAAAAATACTTGGGCTCTGTGGATCCTAGCCAATATGCATGTTACATGGATGGAAAATGCTTGAAGCTTTGAACCGTTGTGGTGCACTTGGTTCGGATGATAAATGCAGACTTTGTTTTTTGGACTAAAATTTCATGTCGGAATTTCCCCTGTTGTGTCTCGATTTGATGTGCGAACATAGATCAATGGATGAGTCTCTCTCTCAGGTTTTGCATACATAGTATATGTTTCCTTGCATGACACTATTAAGTTCGGAAAAACCAAAACGGAAATGCACTTAATTACAATCAAGTGCCTTACTAATGAGTAATGATGTATCAATAGCCTACGTTACTCAAACTTAGGACAAAACAGGTTAGATGATGGATTCAAGGATAGAACCTCGGAGAGTTTTCTCTAAATTTTGGCTAGGGCCTCCCCACCCGACATGTCTTTTAACAATTCCCTCAAGTATATATGTGCAGTTTGAAAAAGCAGGAGCAATTCAATGAAGAATTTAAGGTCATCCACAAAACCGGCATGCTTCGGGAAACAAATCCAAACTCCGCCACTGAATTTGCTATACGTTAAACTTTGAAGTGTTTGAATTTTATGTAGTAATGTATCTAGTTGTGCAATGATCATACTTTGGGTCAATATGAATGGTCCACATAGTACAAGCTGTTGTCTGTTTCTCATGTGTTGAATATGCCTAGGTTTATTTGTATCATTGTGTGGTTACTGTGGTACATGAGAAAGATAGCAACTATTCATGGTTTGACATCGTGTTCGAGTATGATATTGGAACATGTATGTTATATTGTTATATGGGTTTGTCAATAGGGGGACCATGAAAGAAGATGTTATAGGTCAAGCGTGATGCGGGTGCTAGAAACATGGATTCCTCACGCTCGCCGCACGCCCATTTTTTTCAACATCTGTTGTGAAGTCTAGTTGATGCCATCTTCCTGATTTCTTGGAGTTTCTTTTTGATTGATAAGGGGAGAAGAGTTTTACGGCTATTTTCTTGGCTATTTCTAAGTAACAACTAGTATAATTGGTAAAATTTTTAGAAGAGGTTGCCTTAAAATTGAGTTCGAATTTCGCATATATTAATTTTACGCCTCATATGTTTAAAAAAAAAATTGTTTTCTTAACTATTTTGTCCATTTTTATTGCATTTGGGAGGTACAAATTATATAGTTTCCTTTCACTATAGTAATATATGCAATTATAGCTAGAGATTCAGTGGGATGTAATTTATTGAGTGAATAATTTGATATATTTAAGGTATTTCATAAACCTCAATCTGCTGTAATTTATCTTAATGTAATGTTTCAATTGCGTCAAGCAATCTCTCAAACACTTGAAAAGAATGATAGAACTTGGCACCATTTACTTTGGCTCCTTACCAGGTGAGCATATCTTATCTACCTTTAGACAATCACTCCCTCAATCTCTCCACTGTCCACGATATACCTCCTCAGCTTTCCTCTCATTCACAAAGTACCCAAATCAATGATGCGAACAATTTTTGGAAATTGAAGTGACTGACACTCTACCATTAAGAGACACTGCCCTAAAATCACGGGCCAAGTTCCTTCGCTTATTGGCTCCCATAGTCCCACTTCCTCTTTTTCCTTCCTATACACACACACACACACACACACACACACACACACACACACACACATATATATATATATATATATATAAACCTGTCAATTCAGACGGGCGGATTAAATATGGGTCGAGTGTATTCAGGTTCGGGTAAAATACGAGTCGGGTGTATTTCGGGTTCTGGTAAAATACGTGTCGGGTATATTTTGATTTTACGGGTTTCAGATCAGCCCAACAGGGTTAGAGCGCCTTTTCTATGAGTTATTTTTCTTTTTTAAAATAAAAAATTATGTACATTTATTACTCAAAATTGTCAGGATTTAATGAAAAGGCATAATAATTGTAATTTTTTAAAAGAATATTAAAAATATTCAAACTTTTTATTATAATATATGAACATCTTATATGGGGGCCAAATAATCAAGCCTCACTTGGTTTTGGGTAAATCGGCTTGTATACTGAAAGAAGGTCAATAGCTGGTCGGCCATTTATGGGACAGCCCGTCGAGAGCATTTTAATGGATTATAGTAGTTTGACTGCGAATAACCTATTTAATATTTAATATTTTTATTAACTAATCTATCAATGTCTAATCAGGTAAAACTTTATTAATGGGCCGATCCCAATGTGAATATATACGGCTAGCCGTTTTAATACCACTAGTATCATAGTTCAAGACTAGTTAGAACGAAAACCAAATAAAATTGAATAAAAGAAGCACAAGATATTATCTTGTAGTTATAACCTCAAAAATTTTAATTATTATAAATTAATTAATTTAAAAAGTAATTAGATATATTTGTTTAACTAAGTATAGAATGGTATGACTTGCACATTTTTAATGCTTGCCTTCTTTTACATTAACTTTTTAAAAATATTACAAAGTTATTTTATGCAATTTTAGACTAATTTTTAATATTTTTTCATTTAAAAGTTGTGTATGATATTATTTTCAGATAATGGAGAAGAAAAAATAAGGTTATTATTATTTAATTTGTAAATAGATGCAACAGTTATATAATGTCTCTTTAAACTATTCAATAAAAATGACTAACCATTATCGTTAAGAGGGATAAATCAGGGAAAAATAAAAAAACTAATGATATAATGTCCGGGTCAAGTAGGCAAGTTCGAGTTTCAGGTCGGGTTTGACCCGCTCATTTGCAGGTTTTTCGAGTATGGTTTATTTCATATTCAGGTCGAGAAAATCGTGCTCAAAACCCAAAA
>JACYFF010031956.1:104133967-104160558 GCA_017589665.1 Selenicereus undatus | reverse complement strand
AAAAAATGAAAAATGAAAAATGAAAGATAAAAAACTAAAAATTAAAAATTACAAAAACAAAAAATAAAAAAGAATAAACAAGAATTTTACAAAATTTCGATAACTTCATAAATTTCACACATTAATTACATTCTCATTATTTTAACCCACCTCGACCCACCACATAAAAAATATACCAACTTCAACCCTCTTCAACCAACATCAACCCACTTCAGCCTATTTCAACTCACTTCAAAAAAAAAATACTAACTTCAACCTACCTTAACTTACCTCAAGCTACGTCAACCTACTTCACCCTTTTACCCACCCAATTTACCCACGAAAACAATAGGCCCTAAATCTCACATGATACTTTACAAATCATTAAAATTATGAAGAGGTGAGTTGAAGTTGGTTGAAGTAGGTTGAGATATGTTGAAGTTGGTATTTTTTTTTCAAGTGGGTTGAAGTAGGTTGAAGTAGGTTGAAGTGGGTAAAAATGGATTGACTCACGAAAAGAACAGGCCCTTAGTAGCAAAATTCAACTTCAATAACTTAGATTGAAACTTGACTACTAACAACAAATATCAAAAGAAGTTCAAATCTAAATTTTGTGTTCAAAATGTATTCATATATTTAGCATTTATCTTGACTATAATAATTTAGTCAATATATATCTCCACTATAACAACGTAACTGTCGGTTATTATTCGTTCTATGGATCTTATGAACTATATATTATGGAACTTGTTTTTGCTATTTCAATTACTGAAATATGATTTTGAGAAGACTTGATTGTATGAGGTACTATTATAATTGTCACTTCTCATTATTTTTGGAGGATACTTGGCTGTATGAGGTACTATTATAGTTGTCACTTCTCATTAGTTGGCACAATAAAATTATTATTGTTTTATATCTCATGTATTGCTAGTTGGCATACTAAAGTTATTATTATCTTATATCTCATGAATTGCTATTGTCTTTATTGAAAATTGTATTATTGTTTTTATTGAATGGTTACTACATACCTTAAACTCCTAATATGTATTTGTAAAGTTGTGGATCCATTTAAGATCCGTTTGAGATCCATAGATCCAATGGGTCTAGGAATAGATCTCAACTTTTAAGATCCAATGGGTCTAAATTGGATCTGGACCCAGACCCAAAAAATTAAAATGGATATAGATCTAAGTAGATCCGATCCAGATCCTACCCATTGCCACCCTTACTCATGGCTTATTCATTTCATTGAGAAAAAATGGATACAAAATGAGAATGACTGGAAAAGTTTAAGAAAAAACTGTATTTTCCTTAAGGAGTGGCAGGAATTGGAAGAAATGGTCAAATTCAATACCCTAAAAGTCCCGTTGTTAGGTGGGGGTATGTGAGGTATGATGTAGCAATATTTTTTGTGAATTGCAAAATTATAGAGAGACTGGTTTTGTTAGATCCTGAATTTAAAAAGTAAAAATCATAGACTGTCTATTACTCAATAAAATAACAATCCCATCAAATAAGTGGAAGATTATTGAAATTACGAAACATTACCTTGCCATAATGTGACGAAGCAGAGGAAATTCTGAAAGACATTTTACTTTAATGTGCTGAGATGAGTGGTAAGAAATTAAAAAAAAAATTCTTTCAGATTGCGAAAAAGATGGTAACGAATGAAAATAAATGGAAAGACATAGTAAATTTTGGTAAAAGTGCATTTTTTTCTTAAAAGAGTGATAATAAATGGCAAAGAAAGGTACGAAAGATGAGGGAATAAAAAGGGATAATAAATTCTAATTTAGCACGAAATATTGTTGGCCATTTGACGTAAATGAGCTATTAATATGACCAATAGTAATTTAGCTTATAGCATCAATTGTTAAAAAAAAAATTAAAAATTTAAATTGCAAACGTCAAACTTTCAATTTCAAACATTTCTTAATTACTGTTCATTGTGGGTCTTTCGAATGAAAATTATTTCTTTGTTAGAATGGAGACAAAGCTATAACTAATATTATATGATTTTAAAATGAGAACGAAATGTTAAATGAAAATAAGAAGAATCGAAATGACTCAAACTGTAACCAACACAGGTTAATAATTGGTTTGAATGGGTTTCTACTTGTTCCCTTTAAGTATGGTCTCAAATTTGAGTTTTGTGAATGAAAAATTTGATGCACAATAATAGTTAGACTCTAGTAAAACAAAGACTTAAAAACCAAAAAAAAAATAAATTAAATAAAGAACAATCAAGTGATTAAGAAATCAAAATGGCTCAAACTCTACGTTCTTTTTTTTTAATTATTATTATTAAGTCAGAGCGCTAGATTAGAGTCCAAACAGATATAAATGATCGCTAAACAAAAACAAGGCAATGTAAGAACAACAACTACTAGTTTCCACCCACTAGATTTATTTCAAGCCTACCCCTTCATTAAAAAACTATCCAAAGCACTATAAATTAACGATATTATACTCTTAATCCATGCCTACCCCTAGCTAAATAATATAGGTTTCATGTTGAGCATGCATGGTAATAATGATATGGTACTTCGAGGTCTATCAAGGGCCTTGTAGTTCAATGACATGGGGTAGCAGTTCCCAACTAAGATTTGAATCTTGCAGATCTCTTGTCGATTTGGTGACAAGGTTAGGTCTCTGTTAAGCGTAGTTCAATAATTATGCAACCTCTTTTTTTGTCCACAAACTTATGGGACTTTCACCATGTGAAGAAAGTATATCGAATGAATCAACTTATCACTTTTTTTATAAAAACAAAAACGGAGGGAAAAAAAAAACCATACTCGTAGTCGTGGCCATGCTTTGCTCCCTGCGCCCTAGTTTTAGTGGGTGATAGTTGATTAGGGGAAGAAAACGTGGGCGCATGATAGCTGAGATGAATGGGACCCTTGCTAACAAGCGCGCCAGGTGTGTGGCCCTCACCATGAGGGTCCTCCCCTCTGAAATTTATTGGCAGTCAGCTCAATAAAAAGATTTGAAGTAACAAAAATTTCATGATGGCACCAGTGTGTAAAATTTGTGGAGCCCACTAGCCCACCTAAAATTTTAATTTCTTTCTCTTTTTATCATGGTGTTGTCACTCAATTACAGCCGCAAAAAAAAAACCCCCACAAAAAATGGTTTTCAGTCTCTTTCAAGTGTCAATCAATATATTTATTTATCGCCCAAAAAAAAAAAAAAGCATGAGTTGATAATCTCAAACGAATGTCCCCGAAAAATTGATTTCACATCAGAGCTTTACTGTCGGAAGTCCTTGACAAGAAGTCATCAACACAATCAAATCTTTACTTGAGGCAGAATATATACTCAACTACAACTTTGTTTTTTATATTTGTATTTTCGTAACAGTTGTGATTGACCTTATTCCAAAAGTATCGTTAAATGTATTCTTATGAAAAGATATTCTTAGTTTTATTTTAACTGTTTTTAACTATTATAGGATTTTTTTTCTATAAAAAAAGTGCTTAGATTTAACTGTTTAAATATATATTTTTAAAGGATATTTTCTGGCTTAAAAATATGAAAGGCTATTTTTAAAAGTCAAATGTTTTTTTTTTTTGTCAGAAAGAGGGGCATCGGGCCATGCCCCTGTTTTATATTATTGACTACGCACGAGGCGGGAATGAGTTACACCAAGTATATCTTTCAATACCCTAGGTATGACTGGACCCGGGGGGTGGTCATACTAAGTAAGAGGCTCTTGTTGTTCTATCCATAGATTAGCAAGGAGATCAATCACGCTATTAGCTTCTCGATAACAATGATCTATGCCCACGCTCCATTGTGGGTTGTAGATGTAGTCCTGGCACTCTTTAATAATGGAGAAGTGAGGATGGTGGGGTCTTGCTGGGACTTGCATTTTGTTGAGCAATATCATTGAGTCGATCTCTATAAGGAGTTTCTTAACCCCGCATGACCATGCCATCCGAAGGCCTTGGAGAAGAGCAAGTAATTCTGCCTTGACGGAGGAACAAATACCAAAGTTGGTCGTGAAGCCACGGATCCACGTGCTTGTTTGGTTGCACAATACACCGCCCCCTCCTGCTTTCCTTGAATTGGGACGTGAGGCACCATCCACATTGAGTTTAATCCACCCATCCGAAGGAGCTAACCATTTGATCAGCTTTTCAATTCGCGGAAGTAGTAACAATCCTTGAAGGGTACATAGCTTGTGCAATTTCCTTGCTGCGTTCCAATATAAACTCACATGGCCTTCTTGGTTCAAATTCTGTGCGCTCAAAACAACGAATATTTCTCCACCGCCATAGCCACCAAACTGTAGTGGCAAACGTGACGGGCCACTTGTGTTTGGCAGCCTTCGGTTGCTTAAGGTTCATTGCTAGCCAGTCCCGAAGCTGGGTGTTGAAGAAAGTGGCATGATATCTAGTTGGGATAAGTTGTTCCCATATTTGCTTTGCGGCCTCACAATCCCGAAGTAGATGGAGCGTGCTCTCTTCCCCTGCGCCACATCTCTTGCATGATGGGTCGGTAGTAAGATTGCGACGCATTCTGTTTACATTCGTCATGATTCTATCATGGGCTACTAGCCAAAGGAAAAACCGAACCCGTTGAGGAGCTACAGTCTTCCATATTGCATCCCAGATAGAATCCCTTTCCTCATTAGCGGCCTGGCGAATTAAATTCATCGATGAAGCTATCGTGAAGCCATCCGATCTTGGATCATTCCATACAATTTGGTCCTCAGATTCCTCCTCACACCTAAGGCTTTGCTAGGCGATGAGTGTTATGAGGTCTTGTGGAATACGGTTCGAAAACATTTCCCATTTCCACCCACGATTGCCATCCCACATATCCGCCACTTTCCAATCTGCAAGTGTGGGGGGTATGGGTTCAGTAAGTATATTGCAGAGGGGTCCTGTGCCCAGCCAATTATCCTGCCAGAAGAGTATGTGTTTACCATTGCCAACCTCCATCTTCAATTCTTGTTGGAGGAGTTTAATATTGTCAAGGATACCTCTCCACGTATTAGAGGCATCACTTCTGGGTTTGAACATTTGTAGGTCACACCGACCCTGGCAATATTTGGCTCGAAGTATGCGTGACCATAGCTTCTCCTTTTCAGTCACCAACCGGAATCCAAGCTTTGCTAGGAAAGCACTATTGACTTGTCTCATCGATCGAAACCATAGACCACCGGCTTCCTTGGGTTTCATTAGCTGCTCCCATGCTACATTACATATGATTCGGTTCTCGGCGTTGCCCCCCCATAGAAATCTCCGAGATTTACGATCAATATCATCGCAAAGTGACCGAGGTAACCGAGCCGCTTGCATGGCATAGTATGGAATGGAGGAAATTGTTGATTTAATTAGTGTAGTGCGTCCAGCAGGGGAAAGTACCTTGGACTTCCATCCAGATAATCTGTTGTCCACTCTTTCAGTGATAGTTCGGAAGGTGTGTTTGTCAACTCTACCATTTATCGTAGGCACTCCAAGCTATTTCCCCAGGTCTTCGGTAGTGGGAATCCCTAGTTCTTGACTCACCTATCTTTAACTTGCTGTTTGGTGTTCTTGGAAAAGAAAACCTGAGATTTATGGGCGCTAACTTTCTGTCCCGACGCTGAGCAAAACAAGTCAAGGCAATGTTTAATCACCTTTGCTTGCTCCACTGATGCTTCTCCAAATAAAATCAAGTCATCCGCAAAAAAGAGGCTTGATAATGGAGGGCCCCCTCTGCTGGCGTAGACCGGCTTCCACATCCCTTGCCTTGCCATATCCTCAATAATATGGTTCAAGCGTTCAATGCAGAGGACGAATAAATATGGTGATAGCGGGTCGCCTTGTCTTACTCCTCGCGATGGTGTAAACGGTTGTGTTTTTTCCCCATTCCATAGAACACTAAACTTGGCAAGACTGGTGCTTAACGTCTTAAAGGGTTATAACTTCCCAGATGGACTCAATGAGACATTTTTAGTCCTAATTCCGAAAGTTCCAAACCCGCAATCAGTAACTCAACTCCGACCCATCGGACTCTGCAACGTCGCCTACAAGACAATTTCCAAGATGATTGTCAACCGTCTTAAACTGGTTATGGAGACGTTAGTAGCACCCACCCAATGCAGTTTTGTGCCTGGAAGACAAATTACAGATAACATCATCATAGTGCAGGAGATGCTCCATACAATGCGTCGTAAGAGTGGAGAGACAGGCTATATGGCAATTAAGGTGGATCTTGAGAAGGCATATGATCGACTACGCTGGCCACATATACGGGAGACACTTCTTGAGGCAAATCTACCACAACTCATGGTGGACACAATAATGAACTGTCTCAGTCTTGCCAAGTTTAAAAGTCAAACGTTAATACTATTGGTTTTTCAAAAGCGCAACTTAAAATGCTAAGTATTACTTGAAATGCTAGTCAAACACTAGTTTACTGAACACTAAAAATTAACTAATTAGTGTATTGATTTGGTCAAAATACTAAACGATATCTAAAATGCTGTTGACGAACACCGGTTAAGTATATGAAATTATTAAAAGGATCCAAATCCTATCTATATAGACCTCCCATCTCTTTTTTTCAAAAAAAAAGAAAATTAAATGGCTATAAAAGCAAATAAATTAATGTGTTGGCTTTTGGTTCATATTTTTACACTCATCTTAAATATTAATTTTTAGTAATTATTTAAAGGATGAACCAACAACATATACTACTTTTTTCAGCTTTATTTTCACCGTGTTCATTTAAATTAGGATAATTAGGTAATATTTATGCTCTGTTAAGCACCAAAAAAAAAATATTTATATATGTTCTGTTAGCACTTTTATGCTTCTATATCATTTGTGATCTATTAATCTGCTAATAAATCGTTTCACAACAGCTCCATCTATCGCTTTATTGTGAAAGATCAAATTGGCCCGTTCTGCCATAAATACCCCCATCTTCCACTAAGTAACTACAAAACAAAATGTATACAATTTGGAAAATTAATCATTCACTTCAATGCCTCCAACAGATCAGTGTCAGAAGGTACACCATACACATATATATAATTAAATCCCTAAGTAACTATCAACAGGGACGGATCAAAATAGATTAAGCTTAATTTACATTATCTAAAAAGTTAATAGTTATTTAGAAGTTAATACTATCCATAAAGTACGCACATTAAATCCTTTTTTTTTTTTAATTACTGGAGTTTTCGCATTACATCATGAACCAATTAATCGCACTTTCATTATAATATACATACATAGTGGGATCAACTCAAAATTTGCATACCCAATAACCTTGATTCTGACTGGTGCTTAATTAGTTAATTATAAACAATTTGTGTGATTTCGATAAGTTCAATTCCGTGCGTACTTTCATTGTACGTGAGGTCCACCCACTAACAAAGATAATTTGGTTTTCTTATGACTTTTGAACCTGCCCTCATCTTGGTTGAAAAATTGTATTGGTCCATTCATTTGGCTGATTATATTAATTACTTGCCTCTATGCAAATTCCAAAAAATATTTGCCAAGGCTTATTTATTGGTTGAACATATGACGAAATTAGGTAGAATCTTGCACCAATAAGATATTCATTTAACGGTTAATATATATTGAGATCGATTTTAGTAGTGATGGCAAAAATGCGTCTAATTCGAATATTCGAATTTGTCTGGCTCGGAAAAAATCGGGTACAGTCATTAATTTTTCATCCGAACTTTAAATTGATACACAATACGTACTTCTCATATTTATATTTTTTGAACCTAATTTTGACCGAATTTAACCTTGTCCAAATTGTCCGATCTGAAAAAAATTGGGTACCAGACATCAATTTATTGTGCGAATTTTGATATTATTCAATTAATCTGATCTGAATTCAACCCGAACCAAAAATTTTGCCAGCACTTGATCTTAGTATGTTACATTTTAGGTTCGACTTTTTTCTTATATTGTTTCCCTTTCTTGCTCATCTGAACCGAAAAACATAGGTGCAGTACAAATATAAGATATAAGCGAACTTTATATAAGGTGGGGGAAAAAAAAAAGAAATTGTGATGATTTAGAAAGGGGAAAAAAACAAAGAAGAAATTGTGATATGTTTCAAAACCTAAGTTAAATTTCATAATAAAGATAATCAAAGTGGAAGGGAGGAAGAAATATATTTAATTAAACAGCAAGAACATATTGGAGAAAAAAAATATTAAGTTTTGACCAAGTTTATATACTTATGCGTGCATATATATAGAGAGAAAGAGAGTAGTTTAACTGCTAGTGTTTCATGAGCTTAATTGCAGATTTGTTTGTTCTTCCTTATTAATTGGTTTAGGCTTTAGTAAACAATGTTTTGGTTACTATTGGAGCATAGGAAAAACAACTTTAAAAAAAATGTCAATAATTGAATTAGAGGGAGAAACGTGCGAGTACTCACTCAAACTAATGACTAACGAAAGTTAAGCATAACTCACCACACTGAAAGTGACAGAAGAAATTAAAGGGTGGTCTCTCCTTCTTGGTGTTTAGCCTTTGAAAATGTTCTGAAAAATGTTATGATGAAAAGCATAGATCTTGAACAATAGCATTATAAAAGTTCAATTCTTTATGTCAAAATAAATACTTTACAATATTTTATTTTAATGTATTTTGAGGAACTTAACTAATTAGTGTTAAAAAACTATCTAAGATTTAAAGTTCTAAAAGTTAATTTTTTTGAATCAAAACTTAAAGTCCCAACCTAATATTGTTATAGATAACGGGGTAATATTTAATTATATTTATGCTACAAATTTCTTTAATGTAATTAACTTAATTGGCTCTCAAAAAAATATAATTAGCTTAATTATGCCACTTTTTCCACAAATATATATATATATATATATATACACACACACACATACATACACACACCAACACCAACTCCCAGTGTGGATCTCACTTTCGCGGGGTTTAGTAAGATCTAGCTAGATGTAAACAGTCTTACTCCTACGTACGTATGTGACTATAATATATTTTAATCTATTTTGTAAGGAAAAATGTGTCAATTTATTCATTTACTTTTATTTACTCTTCTATTCTTTCAAATAAGGCTAAATATTTGCTTCTCTTAAATTCTCAAATAAGAATAAGTTACTTACTCTCCTTCCACACATATTCTAAGGATACTTAAAAGCGTAACCTTAGTGAGGGGTGAGATAATCTTTCTCTAGAATTTTGTATTAAGTTAGGTTGATTTGATCCGTTCACATGAGTGCTTTATCAAGTACGGAATACAACTAATTGGCTTACTTTGTAACAGTTTAGAAAAAGAGCGACAATATTATCTTCGACCCATGTACATAACTTTTTTTCAGCGAGTTGCATACCGGCTTGAGCAATGAGATAGGATGAATTCATCCCATGGTGGTGTTTGATTTGGCATAGAAATTAAAGTGAGTGATGAGAGAGAAAATAACGCCATTATTTTTGCAACTGTCAACTTTTTTTTTGCCCAAAAAAAAAGGATTAACGGGGCTGAGTTTTTCTGAATTAAATGACACACTTTAGCCCTATTTAGTAAACAACTGTTAGCTATTAGCTGTTTGTATTGGTTGTTAGTTGTTAATGGGGCAAACAGCTTTTTAAAGAGCTTTTTGGCAAAAAAGAGTTTTTTTGATCAAAATTAACTTTAGCTTTTTGAGAAAGAGCTTTTTGGGTCCAAACAGCTCTTCAACCAAACACCAATTTAGCTATTTTGACCAGTTAAAACAGCTAAAACTTTCCAAAAAGCTCTTTTTCTTCAAAAAGCTCTTGCAACCAAACACCCTCTCTGTCATTTCAGTTATAAATTTATTTAATTATAATATCTATTATAAATACTATATGATTTTCAATTAATGAATTCATCTTTACTTGAAAAAAAAATAAAACATTGACATAAAATAATAAATAGCAAAAAATAAAATTTTAAATAATTTAACCACTAAATAGTTTAACTACTCAATATAATTCTGTCCAAAATAGTTAAAACAAAGTAGTTGATCCTAAAAAAATCAACTTTGAAAATGATTTTATATAATGAAAAAACAACAAATGTTTCTCCGCAAGATACTTATAAAGCTTACCAAGTTTTAGAGTACTACTTTTATTTCTCCCATCCCCCCTCCCCCTCTTTTTTCCTTGATTCTGTTTCTATTTTTATTTATATTTTTTTGGGGGGTGTTGGTCTTTGGGTTGTTGATGAAAGCCACTTTTAGAATTCAATCACTTTTAAGCCTCTATTATGCACAGATTGTTTTAAAATTTTAGGTAAAATATTTTTAAAAACATTATAATTAATCTTATGATTTGAATTTTTAGAAATAATAATATATAACATATCTGTAACATATTTGCTTTTTTTTCATTAAAGTAGTTGAAAAGATATTATTCATTATGATGACTTTAAATCATATATTGTTTAATTTTTTAGTTTTAAATAAAATCTTGATAAATGCTTAAACAGAATATATGTTACAACTACAACATTCAAACTCACTTTTATATATATATATACATATATATATATATATATACACACACACACACACACACACACACACACACACACACACACACACACACACACACACACACACACACACACACACACACACACACAAATATATATATATATATATATATATATATATATATATATATATGATTCTGGAAAAAACCAAGATGGCCACTTACTGAAGGGCAAATATTGCATAAATTTCCAACCACAAACACTACGAAGAGCCACACCCAACGAACAAATAATTTCTGGTGTGAAATTAATTTATTAATTAATTAGTACCCTAAACTTGCTCCTGTGGGCCCTAGGCTTCTCAGCCACAACTTGAAAACGGTATTTTTGTTGCTTCTGTATTTTTCAATTTGATTCACGTAAACTTAGCAAAGTTCGTCAAAAATTTGATTGCGAAATTGGCTGCCCCCACTAAACTATTAATGATATCATTTTGCTCCCACTTATATTCTGTCCATTCTCTAGCTAGTGGCAGTGGAAATTCAATAATTTTTTGTTATTTTTCACTGTGACATCACCAAAAAAAATTAATAATTCTTCCTCAGTTTTGATAAATTCTTCAATTTTAAACAACTTTTTTTTGTTGTTAACAAACCAAATTTACTTGATGATAATAGACTTTTTTTTACAGGAAATTGGTGCAAATTGCTTGCCATTAAAATTGACCTAATCCTCGAAATCTTAATACTATAATGACAAACTCTGTGTGTAATCTAAATGTACCATTTATCCCTCCCTATAAACAAAAAAGTCAACTTTGAAATCATTATAATCTTAATCATATGTTAACTATACCATTGTTTATCCTAGATCATTAGATTAAAAGCTAAACACCAAAAAAATTGTAACCATATTCTTTTTTTAAGAAAAAAATAAAAGGTAAGCTTTCACTTGCAAGGGGGAAAGGGGTAAATTAATTCTGGTAAGTAGTGGGGCTTAAACCGCTAACCTTCCATTTGAAAAGCACTACTCCAACATTACTACAAGTGTAATTCCTCTTTGTGGGGGCATATATAACAGCCAATGACTTGGTTATTACTTTTATTCATATCCAAAACAAGTAAACAACTAAATGATTAGATCCTCGGGAGTACACCCAGGAAAACAAGTCAATACATTAGGCATAGTTAGCCCAATAGAGACAAAACATGCTAATGAACCTGCCAATTAGAGAAGCAAATCATGTTAGGCTTACCATGATTTGTTGATATATCAAACTTGATCTAAGAGCTTGGAAAGAGTGGGACATGATTTGGAGAGAAAAAGTAGAACGAGATGGAATCAGAATTTGAGGTCCAGGAGTTAGAGTGGGAATTGATTACTGAACTAAAGTGTTTAATGAAGATGGAAATGGAATCAAAGAAAATTAAAAAATTAAAAAAGCAAATGTGGATCCGCACCTAGCAGCAACACCACCGACCAACCTTCGTACCAAACATTAAGACAGTTGACTAACCTAGCATCAACACTGTTGTCCACTGCCTCCACCACCAACCCAATCCTCCCCTGTCTTTCCACCTCCCCCATGCATTATCTAGATAAACCAAACCCTAGATCTAAATTAATCAAGCCGTAGAACCCCTAAGGACTTCGATTCACCAGCCACAATGGAAGAAACACAGATGGGGAAGCACCGTAGTGGTTGTCAAAGCACCGTAGTGGTGTTAGACCGCCGTTTGGCAACCGTTGCTACAATTGGAAGCGAGAGGAGATACAAACTTTGGCATTGCTTCAGCTAGTTGATAAGGGAGAAAAACTACAGTAGGCTGATCGAATAATCACCATGGAAGTGGAGTAGACATCACCGTCGAGATTCCTTATCACCCTCGGTGACCGGGGTCCGGCTCCCCCCCCCCCCCCCAAACCAACAAAGAGCCATGGAATATTTTTGGGGATTATTTTCCTTCTTTTAAAAAAACATAAATCTAATTCCTGGGGAATGGGGACTTGATACCCCTTGCAGTGGGGGAGTTCAAATTCCTTTGATTTAGGAGGGACTTGAAACCTTCAAGATTCAAGTTCATACCCAAAAAAATAGCATGAAACACAAAGGAAATGGACTTGAACGTTCAAGTTTTAAATTAAATTCCTTTTCCCTTCATCAAACACCTTTAAAATTTGCAAACAAGCCTAGCCAACTTTCTTAATTGTATTCAAACTTCAACACTAATCGAGCGCAAATCAGCAAAAGTAGGTGAATCAACCATAGGTATAAGTACGGCTCTGTATCAGCCAACATTGACTTGTACAACATGTTTTAGTCTAATACTAGCCTATTTTGACTCAATAGTTGGGTAATCTAAGCCCAAATACAAATTTTGAAAACTTAAAATAGTACGGATTTGATTCAACATATGCAAATCTGACACAACTTATTCTAGCAAAAAAACCAGTACAATATCTATAACTTTGAAATCGACCCAATATAATTGCTTCGAGAGCGCTTAGAACTTAAAATGCACCATGGTACACAACCTGCATAGCCTTAAAGTCTTGGTTTAACAAGTCAATTACTAAAACTTTAGGAACTTAAAAAAAAAAAAAAAGATCAATTTAGTTTGGATTGTCAATCATCTTAAATTACCTAAAATATTTTGGTATATGTTATTTCCATGAAACTAATTTCTTCTTTGTAAAGTTATAGCCTAACTATCTTTTTCCATTCTATCACACATATATGATCTCATCCATTGTAAGGTGTTTTGACTATTTTCAATAGCAATATATTTGCCATATCAAAATAACCAAGCAAAAACCAAACCCAATGTCTTCTTTCCGTTGAAACCCAATTAAAAACCATTGCAGGCCGTGCCAAAATAAACAAAAAAAAAAGGGGGGGAAAGAAACAAAAAACAAGTTTTGAGTTTAGGAAGCCCATGTTTTGCATTTCATGGGCTAGACTTCAGGCCCTCCAATTCCAGGGCGACCATTTTGAGATATAATTTTATTTTTTATTTTTTTTGGAAACCAAAATATGCCTTAAATTGAAAAGGACCAACCCAGTTCATAGGCTTACAATGTTGGACATGCTAGCAGATCAGTCCATGACTGCATACCGATCATATCATCTATGAATCAGTGAATCCAAAACTCCATGCACCTGTTAATTCAACTTATTTTCCAATTTTTATATAAGTGCACATGCTACTAGTGGTGGCTTTGGACATAAAAACATGAGTGTTCATTTATTAAATTATCTATTTTAGGAGTGTTCATATATACTGATTTAACCCCTTTCAAAATATGGCTTATTAAAAATTTTTTGACTAGGGATGTCTATGAACTCTCTAATACTCAACGTAGATCCACTTATGTATGCTTCCACCTAATTTAAGTGTGACACAAAGACCTTTTTCTTCCTGTAGAGATTTTAAACACAATTTTTAACCTCGACGTAGATGAGACCTTAGTTTAAAAAAGTCCACCTAATGCACGCTTAGGGGCGCCTTGGCATGAGGCTACCACGTCAGCGCATAGAAGGGATGAGGTGTGCCTCAAGTATGCAAGCCTATGTCGTCACCCTTTTCCTTATTTTTGTTGGCCTTGTCTTTACCTTTTTTCTTCTTTTTATTCTTTGGAGGCCAAAGGGTGACCTATACTTGTACAATAGTGTATGCTTGAGGGAATTATGATAATAAGATAACATATCTGAAGAATATTTGGGGTGTTAGTAGTTATAATCATGTCTAATCACCTTTTTAATGCATTTGTCGAACTTGATTCTACAAAATATTCTTTATGAAATGTGAATGACTTCTAAACATTTTTGCATAGAAGTGCACCATGCATCTGTGATGCGTGCTCCTTTGCCTCACGCTTTGGGATCCTACATGCCTCACGTTGTCTAAAACTAAGGATGAGGCAGATCTACAACCCGAAAGGTGTTCTTTTTTTGGGGGGGGGGGGGGAGCAATGCTGCAAGGAAGGGGCTGGCTATAAAGGCTAAGATTTAGTGTTTAAACTATCTAAGATTTAAAGTTCTAAACGTAAATCTTTTTGAATCAAAACTTGAAGTTCTAACATAATATTATTATAGATAATGGGGTACTATTTAATTATATTTATGCTACAAATTCCTTTAATGTAATTAACTTAATTGGCTCTAAAAAAATATCATTAGCCTAGTGAGAGGTAAGGTAATCTTTCTCTAGAAATTTATATTGAGTTAGGGTGAAGTGATTTAAGTTGATTTGATCCGTTCAAATCAGTGCTTTATCAAGTAAGGAATGCAACTAATTGGCTTACTTTGTAGCAGTTTAGAAAAAGAGCAACAATATTATCATTTTGAGCGCGTTGCAGACCAGGATGAGCTATGAGATAGGATGAAGTCAAGATTCATCCCATGGTGGTATTTGATCTGGCATAGAAATTAAAGGGAGAGATGAGAGAGAAAACAACGCCATTATTTTTCTTTTGCTTTGCTACTGTCATCGATAAACAGGCTTCAATGAGTTTTTCTGATTGACAGACTTACTTTGTCATTTCAGTTACAAATTTATTTGATTATAATATACATTATAAGTATCGTATGATTTTTAATTAATGAATTTATATTTTATTTTAAAAAATAAATATTAACATAAAATAATAAACAAAAAAAAATAAAATCTTAAATAATTTAACCACCACATAGCTTAACTACACAATATAACTCTGTCCAAAATAGTTAAAACAAATTAGTTGATCCTTAAAAAAATAAATCTTGAAAATGCTTTTATATGATGAAAAAACAACAAAAGGTCAATGAAATATTTACGTAATGATTTAAAAATTTACAGTGTTTAATGCTATAATTAGTTCACAAATTCTTATGTGAGACCGTCTCATATAAAAATTATTGTGAAACGGACTCTTTCAAGGATGACTTTTTGAGGTTTTGTGGTAATCAATAATATATTTTGAAATGACTTTTAAATTTATGGATGAATAATAACTCATTTACGTGTTACTATAATAACAATCTCTACTAAATGAATTATTAGCCATTCCAATTAATTATGAATAGTCATCATAAATACATATGTTTCATGTTAAGACTTATATGAAACGGTTTCACACAAGACTTACTATAATCAGTTTCTACATAAGTCGTGAAGGCTATTCTTACAAACAAATTTTCTAAAAGGCAGTTGATAAACCAACATTATTCAAACACAATTGACAAAAAATACATGCATATTTCACAAATTGTAAAATACTAGAAATAACATAGCTTATGGGGGGCAAAAGCCAATTCACACTATATTTACTAAAACAGTAGGATGGAGTTAGAAGTGGGACAAGTTCTATGAAAATCTCACCCAAGAGAACATGTACTAATAAAGTCATCAAATAAAAATATCGTATAAAACAGAGCTAAATAAGTAAAAATGATTATACAAAATAAAATTAGACATCAATTATACATATTATATATAGACCTAACAATTAATTTGCGAGATACTAAGATCAAGACAATAACTTTTGAAGAATCAAAGGCTATAAGATCACTCTAGAGGGGGGTGAATAGGGTGATAATCAAGGTTGCTAAACAATCAAAATGTAAATGCGGAAAAGTAAATCGGGACAAAACATGATCGATTGTTAATGAGGTTGGGTCTCAAAAGACTTAATGTCTGCCTAGAGTTCCCTAACTCTGGGATTAACCCGAACTTTTATTAGGATAATTGATTACACAATTCTAGAGTACACATACACTAAGTTTAAGTCTCAAGTTGAACCCTTCAACTAGGCTTGGTAGAGTTGACCATTCAACTCTATAATCCTACCTAAGTACACAATGAACAGTACAACTCAGGGCCTGTTTGGTTGGAGGAAAAGGAATGGAACTTGATACCTTTAGGTATCAAGTTCTCATACCCATTGTTTGGTTTGAGTCTCCAAGTGTATGGGACTTGATACCCAAGGGTTTCAAGTTCCCCCCATTCTAGTAGGACTTGATTCCCCCCATTTTGGGAGGGTTTCAAGTCCCATTCCCCATTTTAATTAAAAATAATAATTATTTATTTATTTATTTATTTGTAAAGTGTCATGTGAGATTTAGTTTTTCTTGCACCAAAAAGTTTACTATATAACATTTTTTGTAAATTATCATACTTTAGAATTTTTTTATTTTTGAATATTTGTACTTTTGTAATTTTGTAATTTTTATCTAATTTTCATTTTGTATTTTATTTTTTTATTTTTTTATTTTTTGTACTTAATTTTTTTTTTATTTTCTAATTTTTTAATTTTTTAAATTTTTAATTTGTTAGTTTTTTAATTTTTAATTTTTTTAAATTTGTATTTTTAATGTTTATTTTATTTTTTTATTTTTACATTTAATTTCTAAATTATTTATTTATTTGTTTTTTTTTTCTTTTTATCTTTTGTATTTAATTTTTTATTTTTTATTTTTTGTGTTTAATTTTTTATTTTTTATTTTTGTTTTTAATTTTTTATTTTTTATTTTGAAATTTTTTGTATTTAATTTTTTAAATTTTTTATTTTTATTCCAAAAAACCTACAGAAAATTCAAAGAAATAAAAAATAAAAAATAAAAAAATAAAAAGTTAATAAATAATTAAAAATAATAAATAAATAAACAAATAAATAGTAAAAACAAAAATAAATAAATAAATAAATAAATAACAAAAAATAGAAAATCTAAAGTAAATAAAAATAAATAAATAAATAAATGATAAATAAATAATAAATAATAAATAATAAATAATTAAAAATACATAATAAATAAAAATAAATAAAATATAAATAAAATATAAAAAATAAAAATTAAACAAAAAATAAATACAAAAATAAAAAATAAAAAATAAAAAAGTAAAAAATAAAAAATTTAGCCACGAAAAGAAGAGAGCCTAATAATAGGTTTTTTAGATTAAAAATATTAATATTAATATAAAAAGGTAAAAAATAAAAAATTTGATTCCATTCCTTTATTAAACCAAACACATGATTTCAAAGAATCAAATTCCATTCCATTCCTTCTAGATTTCAAATCCCATTTCATTCCATTCCACTCTAAGTGAACCAAACAGACCCTCAAATGTAAAGGAAAGCAAATTTAAGCTCAATGAATGCTAATGTATGCTTGAGGAAGTAGTATGTCAATTGAATGCTAGCTCTCTGTGTGTCATTCTCTGCTTTTCAGCTCTTATATTTACACCCAAGCCTTAAAGTAGCTGTTGCAACTAGCCATTGGACTTTTCCCAAAAAAACTGCTTCAGTTCAAGGCCTTGAGCTTCAGTTCAGGGCCCTTGAAAAATCTTCCATTTTTATTTCAACGTTCTCTTGCTATTTTTGCTGATGTTGTTTTGTGGCAACGGTTGCTTGGCTGGATTTTCCTCAACTACTGATTTCCAACGGCTACTTTCCATACTCATGAGGATTTTCAATTGATTTTTATAATTCAAGGCAAGCAATATCTTAGTTGGAGAAAATTAAGTGATCATCCCTAAAAAGATGGGATATACATAATCAGATTTATTTTAATATAATCAGAATATTATAATCAAGATCAATTTCATTAATCAATATAATCAGAATATTATTATCAAGATCAATTTCATTAATCATAATCAAAAACATATAATAAGAGCAACTTGTTTGTCAAGTTTTAAATGTACTTTCATTCAAAAAAAATTTGGGCTTTGACAAAATGTCTTTGTGGGCTTTGAGGGAGTTAACAACTTTTAATCTAAAACAGTACAAATGTTTCTCTGCAAGATACTTATAAAGCTTATCAAGTTTTAGAGTACTACTTTTATTTCTCTCCCCCCCCCCCCCCAATTTCCTTTTTTCTTGCTTCTGTTTCTATTTTTATTTATATTTGGGGGGTGTTGTTCTTTGGGTTATTGATGAAAGTCAGTTTTAGAATTTACTAGCCTTTAAATTCGTGCTACGTACGGGTTGTTTTAAAATTTTAGTTAAAATATTTTTAGAAATATTACAATTAATCTTATGATTTAAATTTTTAGAAATAATAATATTAACATATCTGTAATATATTTTCTTGTTTTCATTGAAATGGTTGAAAAGACACTATTCATTATGATGACTTTAAATCATAGTATCGTTTAATTTTTTAGTTTTAAATAAAATCTTAATAAATACTTAATAGGACACGTGTCGCGAACGTATTATTCGAGCCCACTTTTATATGATTCTCGGAAAAAACCAGGATGGCCAATCAGTGAAGGGTAAATATTGCATAAATTTCCAACCACAAACACTACCAAAAGCCACAACCAAAAAACAAATAATTTTTGGTATTAAATTAATTTATTAATTAATTAATGCCCTAAGCTTGCTTCCCAGCCATAAGCCCATAACTTGAAAATGGCATTTTTGTTGCTATTTGCCGGCTTCTGTATTTTTCAATTTGATTCACGTAAACGTGGCAAAGTTTGTCAAAAATTTGATGGTGAAATTGGCTGCTCCCACTAAACTATTAATGTTATCATTTTGCTCCCACTTATATTTTGTCCATTCTCTAGTGGTAGTGGAAATTCAATCATTTTTTGTTATTTTCACTGTGACATCACCAAAAAAAATTAGTTGTTCTTCCTCAGTTTTGATAAACTCCTCAATATTAAACAACTTTTTTATTTGTTGTTAACAAACCAAATTTACTTGATGATAATAAATGAAATTTTTTACAGAAAATTGGTGTAAATTGCTTACCATTAGAGTTGACCGAACTCTTGAAATCTTAATGCAATTATAATAACTGTGTGTGTGATCTAAATATGTCATTTATCCGTCCCTATAAACAGAAATGTCAACTTCAAAATCTTATAATCTTAATCATATGTTAACCATACCATTGCTTATCCTAGAGCATTAGATTAAAAGCCAAATGCCAAAATTTTCGTAAACATATTCTTTGTTTAGAAAAAAAAAGAAAAAGAAAAGGGTAAGCTTTCACTTACAAGGAGGAAAGGGGTAAATAAATTCTTGTAAGTAGTGGGATTTAAAACCCTAACCTTTCATTTGAAAAGCAGTACTACAACATTAATTAGTACAAGTGTAATTCCTCTTTTGGAAGCATATATATTAACAGCCAACGACTTGGTTATTAGTTTTATTCACATCCAAAACAAGTAAACAACTAAATGATTAGATCCTCGGGAGTACAACCAGCAAAACAAGTCAATACATTAGGCATATTTAGCCCTATAGAGACAAAACATACTAATGAACCAGCCAAATAGAGAGGCAAATCTTGTTAGGCTTACCATAATTTGTTGATATATCAAACTTGATATAATAGCTTGGAAAGATTTGGGCATGATTTGGAGAGAAAAAGTGGAACAAGATGGAATCAGAATTCGAGATCCAAGGGTTGGAATGGGACTTGATTGTTTAACTAAAGTGTTTAATGAGGATGAAATGGAATCAAAGAAAATAAAAAAATAAAAAAAGCAAATGCGGACCCGCACCCAACAACAACACCACCGACAAACCTTCACACCAAGCATTAAGACAGCCGACTAACCTAGCATCAACACTGTTGTCCACTGCCTGCACCGCCAATCCAATCCTCCTCTGTCTTTCCACCTCCCCCACACGTTATCTAGATAAACCAAACCCTAGATCTAAATAAACCAAACCCTAGAACCCCTAAGGGCTTCAATTCACTAGCCACAATGGAAGAAACGCAGTTGAGGAAGCACCGTAGTGGGTGTCAAAACACCGTAGCAAGTGTTCATGAACTACGACCGTTGCTACAACAGGCGAGAGGAAATAGAAACTTTGACATTGCTTCAACTAGTTGAGAAGAGAGAAAAACTACAACAAGCTGATCGAATAATCGCCAATGAAGTGCAGGAGTTCGGCAGAGTAGATATCGCCATTGAGATTCCTTGTCACCCTCGGTGACCGGGGTCCGCTCCCCCCCCTCTCCCCAAACACCCCCACAACCAACAAAGAGCTATGGAACATTTTTGGGGATTATTTTCCTTCTTTAAATCTAATTCCAGGGGGAATGGGGACTTGATTCCCCTTGCGGTGAGGCAGTTCAAATTCCTCTGATTTGGGAGGGATTTGAAACCTTCAAGATTCAGGTTTTATACCCAAAAAAATCGCATGAAACACAAATGAAGTGAACTTGAATGTTCAAGTTTTAAGTTACGTTCCTTTTCTCCTCATCAAACACCTCTAAGATTTGCAAACAAGCTTAGCCAATTAAGAATAGCTTGAAGAGGATCATTAGTGCTCCAATCTAACATACAGTCGAAGAGGTCCATAGTTGGATTCCACATGAAGCAGTAATTAATGACAAACTAGATTCTAGATTCACATCCCATGCAAATGAAAATCAACCAACTAAACGACCCAAGGGACAACAACAAGGACCATGGGCGGAGCTACATTGGGGCAAGTGAGGTCAATTGACCCCCCTATTTTTTGGGGGAAAAAAATTAAATATGAGATATTTTTGTGAATAAACAAAATAGATATATACTAATTAGTTCACATACATTTTGCAAATGTATGCCTAGCAGGATGGTTTTACTCTTTTCTTGTTTCAGGGGTCAGAGGTTCAACTCTCATCACTCTCCTTCTACAATGCCTTATTTTTTTTATTTTTTTTTTTGAGTTTTGTCCATTCATTTTCGTTAATTTCTACTTCTTGATTCTCTAGTTTTGCTTTGCTTTCCTCCTCAAACGCACTCTCTCTCTCTGCCCAGCCCACCGCCCACGCACTCTCTCTCTCATTCTTTGCAATCTGCCCAGCCTAGCCACCGATCGGCCGACATCGTCGGCCGCCAGGCTTGCCACTAGTGCCGCCACTTGTGTCGGCAACCGCCTCCACTCCTCCTCAGTTCTCATCCTAACTCCCAAGTCCCAAGTCCCAAATTGAGGTAACTCCCAAAAATTCTCAATTTTTGTTTTAAATTTTGTTATTTTGTAAATAATTATGTTATTTTACTGATTTTAGTTAGATTTATGTTAAATAATTGATTAACTTAATGAATTATTCATGATTTATGAATTGAAAAATAAGGATTTTAACCTAATTGTCTTCTTGGTTGTTCTTGGTTGAAGATTTAAAGTTGGACTAATTTTGTTTGTAATTGCTTCCTTGTTTATGTTTAGTTTACTAATTTTTATTGAATTTGTGTTGAATAAGTGGTTAATTTAGAAAGTTACTCATCAATTAAAAAATTAGGTTTTGCCTTTCTTGATTGAGAATTTAGAAATTATAATTGGGGTAATTTGTTGGTTGTTGTTTGTTTATTTGTGTTAAATTTATTGACTTTAGACAAATTTGTGTATTATTAATCTCGCCCCCCTTACTTTGAATCCTGCCTCCGCCCCTGACAAGAACTAACCCTGAGCAAATCACAAATTGCAAATTCTGATTTTCCTCTTATAGTTTCCAAAGTAGGATTTGAGCAAAAACAAAGCAAACAGACACATTTGTACGATACAAGATCGACATTCCAAACTAACTATTGCCAACCAATTAAGGACAATTGTAAGAAACCGTTAATACCAAGATAGAATAGGAACAAGCACACATGGTCTGAGTTGTGCAAATTTTTGTAGGGCTAGGATATTAGAATTTTTTTACCTTTTAAAAAAAGTGAAATTATTACAAAAAAAGTTGTTGAATCGAACGTTAATCTAATCGGATGGATCCTCCTTCAAATCTGATTGGATCAAAATTGAATTTGGATTAATTTTTATCATATTTGAATCAGATTATTTATTTTTTTGGATTGCAGCAGGATAATTATTCCCCAAATCATATCGAATTTGCATCGAATTTGCACTAAATTATCATTCCTACTACGGAGGGGGATTGCCGGATTGATCTTCACTTGTTGGGATGTGTTTATGACAGAACTTACAAAGTTTTTTAAAAAAAAGTTCAAAAAATTAAGCTTAACCGTCAAATAAACTCTGATAAAAAAGCTTGAAAAGCATGACTTGCAACGTCTCATGGCGCCATTTTTTTCCAATATCCGACTAGGAAATTCTCCCTCAAATTTCCGCGTATCTTCCTTTCGAACAGCATTCAGTAGCACAGTGTCCACAGCTGAGCTGAGACAAGAAACTCCGGCCAAGAAGAAAACTTTTTCCTACATTTTCCAAGAATGCACCCATCAAAGAGCTTTAGATCCGGGCAAACAGGCCCATGCCCGGATGACAATTTCTGGGTTCAAACCCACAATCTTTGTTACCAATTGTTTGATCCAAATGTACACAAAATGTTCCAGTTTGGATTATGCCCGCAAGGTGTTCGACCAAATGCCTCAAAGAGATACAATCTCCTGGAATTCCATGATTTTTGGTTACTCTGAGCGAGGGAAGCTGGAAATTGCTCAGTGCTTGTTTGATGTGATGCCAGAGAGAGACGTGGTATCATGGAATACCTTGATTTCAAGCTACTTGCAGAATGAGAATCATCAGAAATGTGTAGATATATTTTTGCAGGTTGTTGGTGGGGGTGCCCCCCTTGACCATACGACGTTGGCTGTGGTTCTAAAATGCTGTTCTTTTTTGGAGAATTATGGTATGGGCATACAAATCCACGGGCTTGCAGTGAAAATGGGCTTTGACGGTGACATGGTATCTGGAAGTGCCTTAGTTGACATGTACGCGAAATGTAAGTACTTGGATGACTCGTTGAAGTTCTTCTGGGAAATGCCTCAGAAGAACTGGGTATGTTGGAGTGCTATTATAGCAGGTTTTATTCAGAATGATCAGTTTATTGATGGTTTAGAATTATTTAAGGAGATGCAGAGACAGGATGTTGGAGTAAGTCAATCTACTTATGCTAGTGTATTTAGGTCCTGTGCAGGGCTATCTGCACTTAGATTAGGCTGTCAATTGCATGCTCATGCCTTGAAGAATAAGTTCGGTACTGACATTATTGTAGCAACTGCTACTTTGGATATGTATGCAAAATGTCAGAGGCCAGCAGATTCTAGAAGGGTGTTCAACTCATTGCCCATTCGTAGTGTGCAGTGCTATAATGCCATGATAGTTGGGTACATACAAAATGGACAAGGTTCTGAAGCATTACTTCTTTTTCAACTTTTGAGGACATCTGGCCTGCACTTTGATGAAATTAGTTTATCAGGCACCTTTACTGCATGTGCTGTGACCAAAGAACTGCCAGCAGGTTGTCAATTGCATGGTTTGGCCATAAAGAATAATTTCGAGTCCAATGTTTGTGTTGCAAATGCCATTTTGGACATGTATGGGAAATGTGGAGCTGTAGTGGGCGCTCAAGGTGTTTTTGATGAGATGCTTAGACGGGATGCTGTGTCTTGGAATGCAATAATTGCTGCTTATGAGCAGAATGGATTTGAAGAGTCAACTGTAGACCTTTTTGCCTCAATGCTGGCTTCTGGTTTTGAACCCGATGAGTTCACTTATGGTAGTGTTCTGAAAGCTGCTGCTGGTGAGAAAACTACAAAATGGGGCATGGAGATCCATGGCCGAGCTATAAAATCGGGAATGGGCTATCACTCTTTTGTAGGAAGTACCTTGGTTGACATGTACTGCAAATATGGGATGGTGGATGAGGCTATGAAGCTTCATTACAGACTCGAGGAGCAGAACATCGTGTCATGGAATGCAATTATTTCGGGATACTTACTGCAAGATGAGAATGAGGAAGCACAGAGATTTTTTGCTTTAATGCTGGAAATGGGCATGCAGCCCGATAATTTTACATATGCAACAGTTCTTGACACATGTGCTAACCTGGCAACAGTGGGGCTTGGCAAGCAAATCCATGCTCAAATTATCAAGCATGAACTGCAATCAGATGTGTATGTTGTGAGTACTCTCGTTGACATGTATTCAAAGACTGGCAACATGCAAGACTCTCATCTAATGTTTACAAAAGCACAGAAACGGGACTTTGTGACTTGGAATGCAATGATTTGTGGATATGCTTATCATGGTTTTGCAGAAGAGGCGCTTAAAGCCTTTGAGGATATGAAAATGGAGAATGTGAGGCCAAACCATGCAACTTTTGTTGCGGTTCTCCGAGCTTGCGGTCACATGGGGCTCGTTCAAGAAGGTTGGGATTACTTCTGCTCAATGCCCAGCTATGGACTAGATCCACAACTGGAGCACTATTCATGCATGGTTGATATGCTGGGGAAGTCTGGGCAGGTTGGCAAGGCTTTAAAACTTATTGAGGATATGCCATTTGAGGCTGATGATGTTATTTGGAGAACATTGCTTAGTGTTTGCAAGATGTATGGAAATGTGGAAGTGGCTGAAAAAGCTGCCAATTCCATTTTACAATTGGATCCTCATGATTCATCTGTCTACATTCTCCTGGCTAACATATATGCTGATGCAGGAATGTGGGGAAAGGTTTCAGGGTTGAGGATGGCAATGAGGGAAAATAAAGTGAAAAAGGAGCCAGGGTGCAGTTGGATAGAGGTGATGGGAGATGTTCACACATTCTTGGCTAACGAAAAGGCTCATCCAAGACGTGAAGAGATGTTCAAGGAGCTTAATTTGTTATATGGTGAGATGAGGCTGATTGAACTTTCACCACATGATGGCTGTGATTTTAATGTCGAAATAGGTTAACTGCACATAAAAATGTGCATCCTTGGTTGGCTTGAGTAATTGCTGGTGCAATGATGAAGGAGCTATGAATTGAGAAAAGTCGTCTAATGCATAAATGCCCTACTACTGCTTGATGGCTGGAGAACTGCCATGACACGCTGTGGCAGGTTGCATTGCAAAATACAGTGAATAGTTAAAGGGATGATTTTGGCATAAGGATGGATATGGTATACAAATACAGAGAGCAAGCTTTATTCTGCACACAGCTTGGCACCTTCTATGCTTCATAAGTGATAATATATGGTTGACGGCAATGGTGCATTGGATAATTGATTGGGGGCTCTGAAGTTCACTGACCAAGTAATTTTTCATAAAAATGTGGAGCTCTTATTGGTAGTTGAGGATGCAGTCTTCGAGGTTGGTTCTAGTTTTGATGTTTCAACTTTTTGATAGATCCTGTGCTATTTTTAGAGAAATTCTTTTACAGAATTGTTGTTTTCTTATCATGATTTTTTTTTGGGGGGGGGGCGCCCATTGTCATATAAATGTTTTTATTTTTTTGGTAAGCATATAAAAATAAAAAGGCTGGCCTGCTGCACACGGTGGAATTGCTCCTCAGTCTCTATTTTTGTCTCAAATATTGTGGTTACAGTTTATCAGTATGGTATTTATTCATATAATTATATAAAGCTCGATTGTGCTCTACAATTCTCAAACATTTTTGACACTTACCGTCTCACTTTTCAAATTTCTTCTATCATGTACAATGTTTTTGACATGCCAATTTGAAAGATCAAGTGCTTGTAATGCACAAATGAGAGATGAATGTTATAAGCTTGGTAGTTTCAGAAACTTTATGTAAAGAAGCCACATGCAGGCACAAACACAGAACAAACAGGTATAAATTTACCCTCCCTCAGGCCTCAGCACCTGCAAAGTAGACAAAGCACCTACTGTACTGAGAAAAGGGGTTGATCCATCAAATTGGTCTCCACCAAAACATGAGAGAGAGACCGTTCTGCAATAAGGAAGCACGGAGGCAAAGCAAGCCACTCTGGAGCTGCTGCTGCCACCCTTGGTGGCTTGGGTAAGGGTGCTGAGCCAGTTGGGCTGGGCTCTGGCTGGGAACTTTGCCTTCTTCTTCTATGATGGCAGCAATGACACTGTTCCCAGGAAATATTAAAGCCAGGAAGAGATGATGGCAATAAGAAAGATGACAACTTGCTGTTCCTTGCCATTGTGTATGTAATACGTTGAGTATATGTGACTAATATCTAGTGAAAGGCAAGTAACAATTAGGAGATAGGAATACGGATTATGTGCTCTCTCTCTCTCCCTCTCTATATCTATATATATATGTGTGTGTGTGTGTGTGTGTGTGTGTATATATATACATATGTATGTATATATACATAGATATCTACACACACACACACACACACACACATATATATATACATACATACACATATGTATGTATATACATAGATATCTACACACACATATATATACATACACACACACACACACACACACACACACACACA
>JACYFF010031956.1:104094190-104133567 GCA_017589665.1 Selenicereus undatus | reverse complement strand
TATATTATATATATATATATATATATATATATAATATATATATATATGAGGAGATCATACACAACATGTCTCTTCATCATGAACACTGTCCCTTGGGTTTAGGTAGGGTCAGTTATTACCTATCCTGAACTAGATCAGAGAACCCCACTAACTATGTGGCTGCCGCTGCCACCCTTGGTGGCTTCGGTAAGGTTGCTGATCCAGTTGGGCTGGGCTCTGGCATGGAACTCTGCCTTCTTCTACTATGATTGCGGCAATGGTGCTTGGCGGCAATGCACTGTTCCCAGGAAATATGAAAGCCAAGACGAGGGTAACAGTGCTAAGGATCAACAGCTTCGTTTCTCTTGCCATTTGTGTATATAATATGTTGAGTATATGTGACTAATGGCTAGTGGAAGGCAAGTGGCAATTAGGATATAGGAATACGTATGATGTGCTATGCTTCCAATCTATATATAATCAGGAAGAGATCATACACAATATATCTCTTGAGTCTTGATCCTGAGCACTGTCCCTCTGAGGCTTAGGTAGGTCAGTCATTACTCATTACATACCCTGAACCTAAGGCTGCCATAGTCAAAATAGCGGTGGGGTATCCTAAGGCGTCTGACGTTTGGTTGTTAGCTGAGCTTCTTTATACTTACATCCATACAGTGTGCTTAGACAGCAAGGAAGAATACAGTAGCCCAATAGCTACTCAATAACGACTCTGTTAGTTTAATCCCAGCATGAAAAGAACTGAATAAATTTGATTCTGAGCAAGTTGCTATTCATTTACAATAAGTCATGACATCAGGTTTATTGGTCCATGTTCTAAATTAATTCTGAGCAGGGACAGGATCAGGTTATAATTTCGTCCACTCGGGCTGCTACTGCCCCGAGTTTTTAAAGGCCAGTTGGCACTGGATGAAGTCATTGAAGTGTCGTGTGATTTTGGATTACTATTGAACAAACTGATTGTTTGTTAATGTATGCTTACAGCTATTATGGTGGTTTCCGAGCTGGCTGTCACCATTAGGTCATTGGGCTGGGATTATATCTGCTTCATGTGCAGCGTGCTGTGAATAATTATATCGTTAACAGGAGCATTGTTCATGCAACATGTGACAGACTACAGAGTCTTGGCAGGTTGGTAGAATTAACTGTTTTCATCCATTTTCCTTTTTATTTTCTCAGTGGATTACACTGATATAGTAAATGATACTGATGATTATAGGATTGAAATATAGTAATGTACTAACAAGCATATGATTTTAATTTATATTTCAATAGTTCCTTTGACTTTCCAATTTTCTTCACTCAATGCTTTTCATGTGGCACATTCGAAGAGGAGGGATTAAAGGTGCACATGAATGAAAAGATGATTGTTATAGGCATGGTACTTATGAGAAAGTTCTTCCAAATGAACAACCAACCACGCACTTTTTTATTTCAGAATAACCAACATTGTCTTTCCATTCTTAACACTTATACACAGCACAAGACAGTGATGCACACAACACTGATCACACATCAAGGCGAAACACTCTTGATTAGTTTCTCTGTACAAACCATGGAGGATATGTAGAATAGGGAGCACAGGGGTGACCTGCTGGGGGGAAACTGGCTTGTCCCCTAATAAGGCAGCTGGGCTCGAATACCAGAGATAGCGAGGTGGTGGAGAAGCAGATGAGTCAACTGAGGAAAACGCGGGTAAGAAAATCCTGTTAATCATGCTGTAGGCTTGGACTGTTTAGCAGGATACGTATGTGGTCTCACGGGAAGGCCTGTGAGACCATTCGATATGACCCTTTGTGCAATAATCCTTGATGCAGAACACTGCCCTTTTGGCTTTAGTTGGGACCATGTCATTTGCCTATCCTAATTACCTTCACTGCATTTGCTTAGCAATGCGCAAGAAATTGCTCAGAATATGCTTAGCAAGAGAAAATAAAGAAAGTAGTTATCTAGTGCAAGAATTTCTCAGAATATCCTCAGGAAAGTCATTAGAAAGGAATTAGTCATGTATGACTGTATAAACAAATCCTTTGCAGATGAGGTCAGTTGAAATTAAGATCTATCAGCTAGGTAGCTGTGACCTGTGATTCCGGACACATTCGTCCAAAGTGGGAGTCTATTTAACGAAGATCTTGCAACGGTTAGAAGACATTGGGAAAACAAGTCGTTTGAGATGGTAACAATCAGATTTGAGAAGGATGAAAACAGTCTAAAGCAGATTTGGGAGGTATACTTTTTTTTAAGAAACTCTAGATAGTGCTAGTCTCAAGGGTTCTATCTAAGTTATCATAGAAAATAATATGCGAAAGTTCTAACGAAGGAGGATGTGAAAAGGTAATTGTTGACCACAAATATGCCATGATATTTTGGCAGAGCAAAGTCTTAGGATGTTTGTTAGCTCTCCTACTGTAAAAATGATTTGGACTCGCTAAGAATTCGTGAACCCGCTAGACTCAGGTTTCCGAGACAGCAATGAATTAATTAGTACATGCTAAAATAATCCCAATGGGGATCACGTATGCTTTGTTTTGATCCCCCTATTTATATCCAAATTGGTAAGGGGGGAAAAAAAACGCATTGTCAGATACTGCACTCGAGAGAAGATCTACCGCAAAAGTTTAATGAGAAAGACTAATGAACTATAATATGTAGCCGTCGTAAGCTACTTTACTTTTTTCTAATTAATTTTAGAATGGAACATCACCATATTTAGGCTTAATTTTTATGAGCCTCGAGTAAAGTGAACTCTCTCATTGGATCATTTGACATAATCAGTGCCTCCCTAGTTCCTAGTTCCCCCTTCCACTAAGGATTGAACCAAGAAATTAAGTTGCACTAGAAAGGATGGGGACCATCATGGTAAGAAAAATAATCCCTCGGGGTCATATATGTTACCTCTTTTGTTTTTGGCCCATTTGTAGCACTGGCAAAAACTTGTCCGACCCATAAAAAATTGGGTACGGTTATGAATTTTTCATCCGAATTTTAAATTTGGATATAATATTTTTCATTTTTGTGCTGTCCGAACTAGAATTTGACTCGGATTTAATCTTATCTGAATTGTTTGGCCCAAAAAAGCAGATATTGGATATCAATTTTTTATCCGAATTTTAACATTGTCTAATTTATCTAAACCAAATTCGATCTGAACTTGATTTATTGACAGCGCTAAGGCCATTTGTTATCTTAGACTGGACAAGTTGTACACACTTAAATTTCCTTTGACATCTTTTTGTAAAGACAAAAATGAATTTCGCTTGACACATTGGATAAGTTTGATTATAACAATGGATTTGTATATTCAACCAACCGCGACTACGAAGAAATGCACAAATCGAAAACGTGTGAAAGTAAATATCTAAAAAACATTGACCATGTAGTTTAATAAGAAACACAAATCAAATAGTCTTTGTCATAATGGTTAAATTTTAAAATAGCCATTTTCTTTCCCAAAAATAAAATAAAATAAAACATCCATTTATGAGACACTAATCTCCAATGCATATGCTCCCCTAATCCGACATCAATCTATTGGGGTAGCCCTAAAAATAAAATCTAGCTTATCTTATCAAAGGGGTTAAAAATCCCATAAGTTTATAATTGAATATTTGAAATGTAATAATTCAAATATTAGGGGTGTTAGAAACTAATAATGTGACCTTGAGAAATAGCCCCCAATGCTTCAGATTTTCGGGGTATTTATTTTCAATAATACATGATCATTTTAGATTATAGTTTTCAGGCAATTCCAAAAAATATTATCTTTAAAAAAATACAAACATATGAAATTTAAAATACTTACATTCATTTTGAAGTTCAAATTTTCTGAAAGATATAATCTAAAATGATCCCTTTACTACTGAAAATAAATATGCGCAAAGCTCACAGCTCTAGAAGCTATTTCTCATGGTCAGATAATTAATTTCCATCACTCATGTAACTCACATTACTAAATTTTAAAAGCTCGATAATTTTATTGTCAAATCTCATTGATGGACTAGCCAATTAAAACATAGAGGTAATAAGTGTTATGTACGGTTGAACTAGTCCAAGTTTCCAATGAAGACCCTGTTCTTTTCGTGGTTTAATGAACCCAACATACTCCTTTTCACTCTCACTCACTCTTATATATAACTACTGTTTTTCATAATTTGAAAAATTTTATAATTTGTATAATTGTGTGTACGAATAATTTGATAACAATTATGAAAAGTTTTATTTATTTTTCGGATGTTATGAAAATAGTTGTTAGTCGTGCCGGAAATTGTAAATGATGTGATTTTTGTTATATATATTGAAAAAATAATAATTTTTTCTGCTTTGTTAAGCAAATGTTAGTTTTTCGTGACTGGTAGATATTTTGGGTTTGATTCTGTATATGGAAGAGATGCCTAATTTTTTTCATTGGTTACGAAATATTTGTTGTAGATCACCAAAGCGTGAATGGTTCTTGTTGTAAGTGTAACAGATTTATTTTTCGTTCAGCGTAATTCGTGATAGAAATTGCAGATATTTTTTTCCAGCATAATGATGGAATGTGTACATTTTTTTAGCGTTGTTTATAATTAGTGACAAGAAATGCAGATATATTGTACGTGTATTTTGAGCAGATATTTTTTTTTGTATGCGTTAGTGACAAAATATTGGAACTTCTTCACACAAATTGTAGATGATTCAACAACAACAACAACACCTCCCAGTGTGGGTCCCGGTTCCGCGGGGTCTGGAAGATACAGTTGTAAGTAACCTTACCCCTACCGACATTTCTACCTATAGATAGACTAATTCCAAAAGACCCATAAAAAAAGGATTTTGTGAAAATATTTTAAAGAGAAAAGATTTTGTGAAAACATTTAATGGGAAAATTAAGGGCTCATATCAAGGGATGACCAAGATAAATTAAAAGGACCAGTTGCTGGAGCTGTGTATCAAGAACAAATCATTAGAGGCAAGATGACACATCTTAACAGCTCGGGGTAGGCAAATGTTGACTCCTCTCAGAAGAGAGTACTACCTGCATACAAACACGACAAATTGTAGATGATTATTTTCCGTATACTGAGGGTCTGTTCTTTTCGTTGGAAAATGTGGGTTGGTAGATGGATGAAATTGATTGAGATTGGTAGGAGTGAATTGAAGTAGTTTTTTTTTTTTTAAGTAGGTTTTTTTTTATTGAAGTGGGTTTAAGTTGGTTGAAGTGAGATGAAGTGGAATAATTTTTTTTCATATGATTGGTAAAAGGTGGTTAAAATAGTGAAAAGTGGGTTAAAGTTGATATTTTTTATTAAAGTTCGTGAAATGAATTGATGTAGGTTGGAGTTGATTGATGTTGATAAATTTGAATCTACCAACGAAAAGAACAAATCCTGAACATATGTGTATTTTTTTCGTTGTTCATATTTGGTTAATATATAAAAAAAAATACATCCGCAATTTATTTTACGAATAACGAAAATTATAATTTTTTGGGGGGTAGCAGCGGCCACGAAACAATATTTCATTCCCGAGTCAACGTGGAAAAATATTTTGTTTAGTCTAAAATTTTTTTTATATCGGTAATTACCATCACAAATAAAAGATTGCATTAAAAAACAAAATACGTAACTTAAATCAACTCTCATACTTCTTTCAACTCATTTCTATCCCCTTCCACTTAAAAAAAAAATATCACTCTTACTCACTCTGCCCCACTCCTTCCCCCCCGTTCCCACTCTCATCCATTCCACACCTGCAATTTCCCAACGAAAAGAACAGGGCCGAAGCCATTTTTAGTGAGATTCTATGTTTGGGGTCTGCCTTAGGTAATATCGTATCTTAATACTATCGCTGTTAGCAGAGAATTTTGAATCCAATTCAATATTTATAAGCTCCATTTGACCATACAATAGGACTTTTCTATTCTGTTTCTGCCTTCTCCAAAATGAGTTACTCCTACTAAATACTACACTCTATCTCAACTCTACAATTACAGCTTGCAAAATCGGCCTCCCAAAAGTTTTGGTAGTCAACACTCACCAGCAAAAAGGTTCCTTTCATTTTCAATTTCTTCACACGATTAAATTGGGTCTTCACGCGATTAGATTGGGTCGCAGCTGAAAACATTCCACCAACGTACACAAGAACAAGAAAGATCGAACTCTGGCAATGCAGTGGAGATCTCAACCTGGTGATTGCAATGATGGTATTATTCATTGCAGCAAGCCTTTGGATGGAAGCCCTGAAATTTGAGCTCAGGCTACTAGAATTTGTCGCCCACGTTCAAAAGGGGCAGCTTTCTGGCGAAAAGAAACATGCTGCTATGACTGCGATTAGAGCTGTGAGGAATGCGGTGAGTACGTATTTGATCCCAAGCCGCCCTGGATCTATTGTCCTCACTGTCTCAAGCTTGGATTTTACATCTTGTAACTCTGGCTGGCATTCGGTGTCTAAGACTTCCTTTGCAGTTGGGAGCTTCGCCACCTGAAAAAGGAAGAAAACAATAAACTAAATTGTCGATCCAGCACATTATCATCAGACAACTTGACTAAGCATGCAGAAGCCCCTTCCATGAACAAGGTCACTATGATTTCTAATGGGATCTTAGTGAACTAGTGAGGGAAATAGGGTTACGATTCAAGGGCCAGGACCCTAGGAGAGAAAGGATGCACCAATCCTGGTTGGGGCAAAGCTCAATCTCTTGCCTGCCGAAGTCTGGAAGGATTGGGCAGCTCCCACATTCTCCGGGCTAGGAGAAAACCTGTCCAACACTTGAACTTGGAGCCTCCTAGAATATGGATGCCAGCTACCCCGGTAAAGGTTTTGTGCATTGAAGGCTTGATGTCTGAGACTTGGTTCAACTGGTATCTAGCTTGCCCTTGTGCCAGTAAAGCCTCCCTTGACCACAGAAAACAAGAACAAAAAAGGAAGACAGGAATCCCAACTTGAGGCCTGCTAGGCATAAGATGGTCTAGACTCTCACATGTTCTTAGATGTCTTCAAGCCGAATGCTCTTTGGTAAAATGATATCACTACTTAGCATGGATGATGCGGCTTATTTTCATGGAATCAAACTATATCCCATCTGAATGTCAATGGGATACAAGAAGTCCATTAACACAGCATCACTACCTGACAACCAACGAATGAATGCCCATTGGAAACTAAAGAAAGCAGCATAATAGAAAGATACACGCCCATAAGACAGTAAGATCATCCATCAAAATGTGAACTATATGAGACATTCTTCAGATGACTCCAGAACCCTCATTGCTATAAGGCGATTTGTTTCCAGATACTGCGATATTATACAATCAGAATGACCAGGGTCAGATCAACTACAAGAATGAATGCCCAGATAGATTGTCTGGGTCAGGCTTAGATAAGGTCAGAATGTTTGATGTTCGGGTCAGCTCAGTTCACCTTTAAGTAGGTTCATTTCAGGTTCAGGCCTGGCCTCTTTAGTGTGCGATCAGTAAATGCAACTTAATGCTGGTCTGCCAAAGTTCGAGTGAACTCGATGTTGGGCCTAGTCAATTCCGGTTACGGTATATATACAATAAGCAGCTCACCTCAACAGTATCAGAAACTCTGTTGTCCCCTCCTCTATTAATGGAATCCACATCACACTCGGAAGAGGGAATCCCATTCTTCTCACTTTCATTTTTCATAATACCGGAAGCAGCCTCATTAGCCAAACGCAATTTTTCTACAAGAGCTCCGTTCTCTTTCATCAAGAAAGACATCTGCAGGCAATATAGAGAGAAACATTGGAATACAAGAAGAAAGAATCTACATATGTCAAAGCTTAACCATGCAAAAATTTCCATGTATACATGAGCAAAGACTAATTAAACTAACCCTCAAACATGAATGGAAAAATCAGTCAGGAACGCACTCACAAAAATTCCCAGATCAGGCAGCCAACCCAATCCCAAGATTCATTGGCATTTGGCACAGAATAATCATGAAAAAAAGGTACTCAAAATGGATCCCATAAATCTGAATCACACTGAAAAGAAAATTAGAAGCGACAGATTTCATCTCCTAAATTCTAAAATGGATATTTTTGAAGGCCATTGTCAAACAGTGAAAGACAACCAGAAGACACAATCCAAAGGATAGCTTCAAAGTTAATGCTACATAGGTACAAAAAGTTCCATGCTCAAGAAATGATGACGATGTATGATATTGAACTGAACAGTGTGTCCCTAGTTTGGCTTATAAGACTCCGGAAACGGTAAGTTCCATAATAGTAGCAACCATGGAAGGACAGGAAGGAGGTTAACAAATTTACCAATCACATGAATTACGACAAATCAATAGCTGCAAAAAGACAATAGCAAAAGAAACTCATCAAGTTCATCAGTCACGAACTTGAAAACTATATGTATATTAAAAAACACGGAAAACACAATATATAACCTGCTTCTGGAGGCGCTCTCTTTCAATAGCCAGTTGCATGATCAACCCAGTAATCATCTGTGTCCGAATATCTATATCCTTTGCAGTTGCCAGTTTTGTTTCTTCGGCCCGTTGAAAAGATGCCTCCAGGCTCTCCAATTTAGCCCTCAAAAAGGTCAATTCTTCATTAAGCTCGGCATTGTTTTCTGATAATATGATGCATTTTTCTTCCACACTGTCAGCCCGGGCATCAGCTTTTGAAACTTTTGACTTCAAATTCTCAATCACAGAATTCATATCATTTATTGAAGTATGCAACATGCTTTGCTGCTCTTGACTTGCATCCACATAAGTCATTGCTTGTTGGAGCTGAATATTAGTCTCCATTAGTTGTTTTTCTAGTGATTCAACCTTTTCTCTAGGAACGCAACTACCTTTCAAATGATCCAACTCCTCGGTAAGTCCCTTGTTAGTTTCTGCTAGCAACCTGCACTCATCTTCAGCTTTCTCAGCTCTAATTTCTGCTATGACAACCTTCTCTTCCAGTTCCTTCAACTTCTCATTATTGCTATCCAAAGAAGCATTTTGACTTAGCAGCAGAGATTCTGATGCTTTTAGCTGCTCCTCCAGGAACTTGACCTTCTCTCCCAAAACCAAAGCCTCTAAGTGGTTCGACTGTGCAAGCTCGTCTAAGTTACCCTCTTCTTTCTCTAGCCTTTCAACTGACTGCATGCAATTCTGAAGCCGAGCGTTTAAGTCACTTTCTCGCTGCCTAGCACAGTCAACAGTTAGTTCACATAATTGAAGCTGACCCGTCAATTCTTTTGAAGTGCTCATCAACACAGTTGAGGCATTATCTGCCTCCAAGTAACGGGCATAGATAGCTGCCGCCTCTGCTTCCATAGACAGGAATTCCAGTTCTGAAGAACGTAGCCTAAGTTTCATCTCATTTAAAGCTTGTGTGCATTCTGTCAGCTTAGTCTCAAGATCGAGCTCTCTTGCTAAAGACTTCTCCAGCATCCTCAAAATATGCCGCTGCTGCTCGGAAGTTTCCATTTTGAAATTTGTACTTGTGCCAAAAGAGTCACCACCCTCCAAAATTGCTACTTCCTTCTCTTCAACTGCTGCAAACAAAATCAATACAAGATAAAATGAGAAGCAACAATGTTACGAATATTTATTAATGGTGAATGGCAAAGAGCAGTTTAACAAGAAGTACCCATATTTGGGAATGCTAGTAAGAAACTCTCATAGATTACAAGAAGCGTAGGCAATATAATCTTTAACCACTATCCCCCCCCCCCGACCAAAAAAAAACAATTAATTGTCTGAATCAGATGGCAATGTCATATAACGGTGAAAGATTTCTTTGAGTAGCAAAAAAGAAAAAAGTAAGCACATCAAATAGAGTTTCACGGCCAAGAAAGGGCATAAGCCCAGACAACCTGCGAACTTGACTGTCATCGGACAATTAAAGAGAAATTTCAAAATACAGTTCAGAAGAGCATTTGAAAAACTTAAGAACGCATTCAGATGGAAAGAGTTACTCACATGTTTCCTCCCCATTAAATTTTGATAGGATCCTCCGCAACCTGGCAGATTGCATCATCAATTCTGAGACCTGCTCTAGTGATTGCTTTATCGATTCTTCAGCATCACGCAACTTCTCTTCCATAACCATAAAAGCTTCTCTCGGATGCTTGTGTGCAGAAATCATCTCAGAAGCATTAATGACCTCTCTCTGTAGTAGGTGGATCAATTTATCCATCTCTGTGACCTCCAAGTCAAAGAAGCCAGATAGAATATAAAACTCCAAAGCCTTCAGAGCAGAGTCATCCAATGGATCTTCTTTTCCAGAAGCAAAAGCTTCAAAGTCACTCTCCCTTGCTGCCACATGCATCATAAATAGGTTCATGTTAACCAGCTTCTCCGAAGTGCAAGCTAAACCCAGTTCAATTCTAATAAGAGCACGTGCAATCTCTCCAATCACCTCTTTATTGTAGGAGCCTCCAATTTCCCTGTTATCATTTGGAATTTCCTTAATGTCACCACCTGGATCACCATCAACTATTGAAACAGTTGTATCATGAAGAGTACCCCTGTCCATCTCAATGCTGCTGTTCATAACCCCCACTAATAGAAAAGGGACCAATTAGTAAGCTTTTAAGTCTACCAAAAGAAGCTGATCAAAGACTACAAGGGAAGGGGGGAAAACAATGGATATATGGAAAACAATTACAACAGAATTCCTAAAAGAAAAAACAATTGAACAGAAACAAGTACAAAACTACAACAAGAACGACCCAGTATCGAATGTGCTACAGCAGGAGCTGGAAAGTTCATCTGTTAATATGTACCCGGCACCACTTATATGAGCTACCAGATGAATAGTTTCTTAAAGATCCAAGAAATTGTTCTAGTACAAAGTATGAAGGACACTAACATACGAATTGAAGTAAGGATTGTTTGAGAATGGGAGAGGCCAATATTAAGACCACCAAATCACCTAGCAAGTGATAAACCTCTGCCTACTTTCAGTGGAAAAAATCTAAAAAGCTCATGAAAAAGATAATATCACAGAGAGTAAAGGAGACATTGTGGGCAGTCTCTTCTCAACCAGAACCTCTTGTTTCAGTCAGCTGAAATTACTATGTAACAGAAAAGGAAAGCCGGAGGCCAAATGAGTTCAGCATAAAAATGGCACAGGCTCAGCAGCACAAGGGCGCCAAAAAGAAACCAAACCAACCAAAAAAAAAAAAATGATCAACAATTCAGCACATGTGTCAAATCATTCTGGTACTGCAGGTGAAGAAAGCACTGGAAGACACTCACTGACATTCAAATACTTTTCACTTGATACACTTAAAAAATGGTACCACAAAGTAATTGCACTTGCTCATCATGATGCTCATCATGATTAAAACTACAGCCAAAGAGAAGCCATCTTCAGTTGCCTCACCAAGCAAATTTAATTTTGAGGTGTTAAGTTTGGGAATGATCCAGAGAGACAGAGAACTTATAAACCACATTTAATAGCTGAAGTGATCCACAAGGCAGAAAATGATCCTGCCAGGTCTAATACAATAAAAAAGAAACCACAGAGAAGGGATAACTAGAAAACATGTCTCATCACATAATATACATTCCAATGGGGAATTCAGCAAGTAAAATCATGACACCAGAAATCACAAGTTCAAGGAAAACATAGTCATCAATTACAAATTTGGAGGTCCATAAGAAGCAAGTACTAATTAAAGCATATGCACTAGGTTGATCAGCACCAGATTTAGTTTGTTCAATTTACCATGTCAAAATAACGCAAGCCGGTCTCCCAAGTTAGAGCTCTCCCCAAGTGGCAATTCCTATAAACTCATAACAAGGTCTGAGGCTAGTCCGATAAACGAAAGACGGTTCCTAGTGGAATTACAATAGTTCTGGAGAAAGGACAGAAAGTGAAATGTTTCAAGACTAGTGTATTGGGTACTCAACTGACAAAGAGCTCAGCTTCAATATCAGTTTCCCTCCTTTACAACTTTTTCCCCCCTTGATCCTGAAAAGGCTTCTCATAATTGATGTACTATGATTTTAACCAATAGATAGTTTCAAACCTAAGTTTCTTTGATACGGTATTCACCAGATTTTAAATGACAGCCACAAAGAAGAAAGTTTAAACCCCAACCCCCCCCCCCCCCTCCAAAAAACAATAAAAAAAAAAACAGAGAAGGAATGACAGAGAAGGAATGGGGTTGGGGAAGGAATAAATCTAAAAATATGATTGTCAAAAAACTGTATAAAAATTGGGGGGGGGGGGGGGGGCGCGGCTATCAATTATCATCACTATCAGCATCAAAAATTATGCAGTCCACAAAAATGGCAGAGCAATCCGCATCAAAATGAAGGCATAATTAAACATGGCCCTCACAAATGATTAGAATCACATGAAAAAAAATGAGACCCATATTCTCTCATTGCAGATTCTGTCCAAATCTCCATTGATCAACATCACCCACAATCCCTTTCGCCGCAATTCACCCACCAACATAAATACCCAGAAACCAAATCACAAATTTCATGTAAAAAAGAAGGAAATGGAGTCTTCCCGTAAACCAATTTCGCTATCTATGACAGAAATTCCTCAATAAAATGAGCTCTGCACGCTATGAACAAATTCTGAAATCAACCCGAATCATATACAAGCAGCAAAATTGAACTAAGTATCAGTAAGGGTAAAACAGCAATGACTGACCTTTTTACGAAGATTTTTCTAGCGGTTTGAGTGTGTGTGTGTGTGTGTGTGTGTGTGTGTGTGAGAGAGAGAGAGAGAGAGAGAGAGAGAGAGAGAGTAGAAGGTATGCAGTGTGCTCTCAGAAAAATGGGGAATTAGATCAGATGTGCGACCGAATTGCCTTTGCTGGGTGAAACGGGAAACTTTGTTCAGAATTTTAAAAACGTAATTGAAATTAAAATCTTCCCTTTATGGACTATTTTCATAAAATTTTTTTTTATGGGTCTCTTAAAATCAGTCTTTTTACTGATAAAAATATCAGTAAAAATAAAATTGTCTACAGCTGGATCTCCACATACCCCACAAAAGCGGAACTCACACTGAGAGGTATTGTTGTTGTTGTCGTGTAATCTTTATCTTACAAATGCTATAATGGGTGGATGCCTAAAAATGCTTCCCTCGCTCAATCCAAACTTCTCATTAATCCAAGCTTCACAACCGTTGATCAAAATCTTAGGCAATCTCAGCCCCTTAATTTATCTTAATAACCTCCAATCTCTCCCTTTTTACTGGGTACATTAGGTCTCGAGTTCAATTTCCCCCTCTCTCATTGTATTGTGCTTTTTACCTCTTCCTTTTTATTGGGTACATTAGGTCTCAGGTTCGATTTGTCTCTCCCTCATTGTATTGTCCCTTTTTATTGGATACATTAGGTCTCAATTTCGATTCCCCATTTCCTCATTGTATTGTACTTTTTACTGGATATATTTTGTCTCAAGTTCTATTCGCTCATCCCTCATTATATTGTATTGCCCTTTGTGACTCCTACGAACCAAAACGTTTTTGATTTCCATTATTATTATTAATATTTTGTATTTTGCAATACAAATATAAATTTGAGCATGTATTATTAGAGATAATAGAATAATAAATACAATTTTCATGATTATTTTCATTATTACTATTGTTGTTGTTGTTGTCAATTGTCGATATTGACAATGTTATCTTCTTCTTTGAATTTGATAACATAGTCGATATTAATTATGATCATCTAATTATCAAAGAGATATTAGGAGATTATAATGGATATAAATTTTTTAATTATTTCATTATTATAGAATAAGTTCATATTTTAGAAGTTTTAACTTAAGAAAACTGAATTATAATTACTGAACAGGCCGTAAAACCTTATGTGACACCTTATTATTAACACATAATATAATATAAACATTTATATAGAAATAATAAACATTTTTATTTCCATGATTATTGTTATTATTTCGTCTTTTCTTGATACAAACACACATAGCGCATGTATTACTAAAGATAATAGAAATATAAATATGATTTTCATAATTATTTCCATTATCACTATTGTTGTTGTTGTCGTCATTGTCATTATCGTCGTTGTTATCTTTCTCTTTGAATTTGATAACATAGTCAATATTAATTATGATCATATATATGTAAGGATTGTGCTAAAAAATTACATATTATAAGCATAATATAGCATACTGCAAGGGTTGAACGTGAAATAAAAAAAAATTAAAAATAAAACACGATCATCATATTAGGCCCGTGAAGCTGAATTTCTTTCACATTTAATATAATCTATTTAACAGAAGAAAATAAACAAAATCTTTTTCTTTTTCTTTCAAAGCATACATATCTTATAATTATATTTAATTCATATAAATCTTAAAAATATAATTAATGTTTTAACGTTTCAAACAAATTGACCAAAATCTAATCTATTTAACGCATAAGAAAAAATGAAATAATTTTTGTTTTCTTTTAAACCATACAAATCCAATAATCAAATTCTTTTCATAAAACACCTAAAATTATAATTAATCTTTTACCGTTTAAAATAAAATGCCCTAAATCGTCATAATACTTCAAATTAAGAAATATCCCAACTGACAAATCTGAACTCAACCCATCTCTTACAAGACAATATAAGGGCATTGGAAGTTTATATCAAAACCCATGAAACTATTACATTGACCTAAAAACCAAATGTGTAAACCATGAATACATAATTATATTAGCACCCCCTCATGAACCACTTTAAATAGCCAAAAAAGTTATATAATAGCATAAATACAATGTTCAAATTATTTTCGTTGAAAGACAAATTTTATTTGTGTTACATGCGAAACTAAAACTAAACCGACTTTAAAATAGTTTCTACCTAACTTCATTAGAGAATTAACGACTTCATAAATTTTTACTCACCAACAAGAAGAAAATGTTGACTTTTTGTCATTGACGTCATAAATTGACTTATCATCACCTTATTTAGCATGCTTTGTAACAAATTCACTATCTATTGTCTCCATCATACTCATATAGACTTTTTTTCACAATTATATAGTTTTCAAATATAAATCTCATTAATTATACATGAAGTGTTTGTATACTTAACTTTTTTATTGAGTTTTTCCATTATCTTCTCTAAATTATAATATTAATCATGTCTACCATAACTATTCATTTATTATTTCGATAACATATCTACAAAATGTTTATTTGAACATACTCCGTGCAAAGCACGGGTCCAGACTAGTTGACAGTAAAATCCAATTTCATAATGTTTCATAACAAAGAAGTCGACTATTGAGAGACCTATCATGCCTCACACGTGAGTTTTTTTTTTTGGTTCTCCACTTCTACCCTGTCCGTTGGGCGGGCCAGGACAAGCCCACAGGGCCACAAGGGTATCAAGAATTTATTTTGTAGTTGTTGCATTTAATCTTCAATCTTTTATAGTGTTAAAAAGGATTTTTAGACACTAGTAATCCCAATTTTTGGGTATTGAACTTCAATAATCTATGGTTAAGAGATTGTATGCAGCAATTCACACTTTAAAAGTGTTTATTTTGTTCATACTATCACCACGTGTGAGATGAAGGAAAAGGATATGAAAGATAATACAAAGATGGCTAATCATCATCAAGAGAAAAAAGTCTTAAGAAAAGTAGTTTTGAGCCATTGGTTGCAGTTGGTAACTAAAATAGGAACCCCCCCCCCCCCTCAACATTTTAAGAAGAGATAAACTGCACAAAGTGATTCTATTACTCTGTATCTCTCGTCAGTTATTATGAACCTGATTAAACTTCAACCAAAACACACAAAAAAAAAGCGTACACTTTTTTCATTCGCTTCATGATTTTCTCTCACGTTTCCTGTTGCTTTTCTGTGAGCTTTCCTTTGCAATTTTGCCATGTTACAACATCAGGATCATCCTTTACACATCAATGTTAACAAAGAAAAAATTGTTTAAAATAGCAAAATTCTCTGAATATAAAAAGACTATAAGGGATCGTGTTAGTTCTCCATAATCACTTGATCAAGAAGTATATTTCCTTCTTCTGACTTTGATATCATGTTGATAGATAATCTCTTAGTGCCTGGACATTTCTTATTTGGACTTGTAGCTCAGTATTTTGTACTCTCGGTAAAGATTAGTTCACATGTCCGAAAGCTAGGCAACTTGTCTATATATATAACCACCTGTACATAAGCAATTTTCTTCTCTCCTTAGTGCAGTAGATAAACCAAATTATAATCTCCTCATCTCTGCTTCACACTCCCTCGAACATTTTGATTGGTATTAGAGTATCAGATTGCTCGATTTAAATTTTCTGCAAAATTTAATTGCTTTTTTCAAATTGCTTTGACTTCTAGTTTGAATTTTCCTTAATTTGCGTTTGGTACGACAACATTGGAAACAACCATGAATACTCCGCAAAGACTTAATGTTCATAGAGATTCTGTTTTCCTCCATATTTCCAACCATCTTGGAATTTTACCCATCACTAAAGAATTTGACACTGACAGTTTCGTGAATTGTAGCAGATCAACTAGGATGGTGCTAGTAGCCAAGCTAAAGTTCGGTTCATCAATGGAACTCGTAGAAAAGCCAGCTAAAGGTTCAATCAATCATCTCAGGTGGATGCAATGTAATTATATGGCGATTTCTAGATCCTAAACTCTATAACTTCTTAAATTCGAAAGCTTTCGTGTTTGTACAGTCTTCCAAACCGCTAAAGGATGAGCTTGGCGAGGAATTGGCCGAACAAATGGTAATTTGGTTTACCAATCACCGGGAGACCACAAAACAGGAAAACAACACAAGTCCTTACCATTGCGAAATAAGTAATCATACCATGGATCAATGTCTCAAGATCCATGGCTATCCCAAGTGGTACATTAGGGATAAGGGCAAAAGTAACTCGAAATGTGTTGGATCTCTTTTTACAACTTTTATCTACATTACAATGTGAAACTAATTTCTACCCTTCAACAATCATTAAGCTCCAAGCATATGCAAAAGAAAAGTCAACAGAAGCCAAATTTATTCATAAGTCAAATGTTAGAACTAATGGAAAAACTACATGTTTTCAACCTTATGCCCTAATCAATAAAAAAAACCTTCCATAAACCTTAACTTCGTTCACTGCATCCTCCCTGATTCCACATGAAGCACTATCAGCAAGAGCTGCCTTCACTCTAGCCTTATATACAAAAGTTTGCTGATTTTTGGCATAATAGATACTCTTAAATCGACTTTCTGAAATAAGAAAAGGTCGAATAATTCATACATATAAGTACCTCCGTTGAATAACATCAACATAAATACGCAAAAACATAATTACATTAATACCCATAAATATAAGCAAGAAATTCATGTAAAAAATGAGAGGAAATGATGTCTGCCGAGGCACTCAATTTCCAAATTTTATGATTGAAGCTAGAAATTAGTTATTATTGAATCTAAGATCCTGTTCGCCAACAGCGTTTTGAATAACGTTCAGCGTTTTGACCTAATTAATCAAAACTCTATTTAGTCTGATTCTAAATGTTCGATCAGAGTGTCTAACAATAACAAATAGAGTTTGGGGTAACATTTCCCAAACGTTACATAGATCAATGTTTCATATGATTTGCTAGCGTTTCACATCCTGATTGCCAAGTATAAGCCTGAGTTCTTACTGTAATATTGCTGATTGCCTGACATTCGTTTGATTGATTGTTCAAATCAATATTATTTGTTTGATTGAGTGGGGGTTTTACGCTTGTTTAAGGTTTCAGTGGTACATAACTACCTTGATTGGGTGCACTTTAGGAGCTGTAATGTCAATGCTATATAATATTATTAGATAGCTGTGGTAATAAATAAAAAAAAATAGTAACATTAGTAGCAACAACAATAGTAGAAAATAATAATAACGATGATGATGATAGTTGTAGTAGTAATTATAATTATAGCTATAATGGGTGATAGAAAAATAATAATAAGTATGACAATTACAACTCTACAGCTATCGAAATTTTTTTTGTCACTTTACATTCATCAACTAATCCAACAGCTAATTTAAGCAAACAAATTTTTCATAAACAACAAGTTAAACTGATATGTGCTCAAAAGCTAACATCTAACAGCTATCTGCTAATGAAACAGCTATCAGCTACTCAAATCACTAATTTTGTCAAACATGGTCTAATTCTCTACGTTTAGTTTCCAATCTTCAAAACAACCACAAAGGGAGGGCACCAATTGATTTGTTTTCTTGATGACTAAGAGTTTCGTTTCTTGTTTTAGTTCTTTACTTTCTAATCATGTTGGAGAATCGGTAATATTATGGCACATTTAGGGTCTGTTCGTTTTAGTATTTTTCCAATCGCAAATGCTTTGAACTGCACTCAACTCTTTCCAACTGCTCTCAACAGTGAACCGCTAATCCTAATTGCTTCTAACTACTCTCAACCGCTTCCACTGCTCTCACCCGCTCCCAACTCCTCACATTATATTACAAACACTAAATGTCTCCCAATTGCTCATAACTACTTACAACGGCTTCTAACTGCTTACATATACTCACAATTGCTAATTGCTCATCAGAATCGCTTTCAACAACTCACAACCACTTCCAATTGATCCCAACTGCTAACTGCTCTATGCAACTGCTGAAACGAATAGGTCGTTATTAGCTGAAAAGTTGGCCAAATGTGGAAGATGAATAAATCTTTTGTACTATTTTTTTCTTCTAATGACACAATCATACTGGTGGAGACTTGATTTGAGTTAATGATCTCCCACAAAACCATGTTTAACCCTCCCCCAAAGAAACCCCTTATTTTATCTAGTGGTGACAATGGATCATGTTCGGATCGGGGGTGAGCGATCATCTGTGTCCATCACCAGCTTTCATATGCTTCATCCATTATCTGCGAAATTAATCCAATCCGTCAATCTACCATCCATGGGTGAAAAATAGGTGGATCGGATTGTAAATGGGGAATGAATGTTTATATGTAATGCGTTAGCAAATTTATAAAAAACAATAAGTTTCATATTTAAAAGTTTTAAAAAGATATTTTAGATATAAGAAACAAATATCATCTTTATCATATTGATTTGGCGAAAATCATAAAATTACCAATATATCATTCAAAAAATTGGGTAAAATTTAAAGAACAAAAATAAAAAGTAAATTGATTGCAAATATGGAACAAACAAATGGATGACTAAACAGGGTGATGGATCAAGTGACGGGTCAATTAGACCATCACCGAATTCAACTTAATCCGTCGAACTATCATTCATCATCAATATATTTTAAATTTTCACATTTTCAGATCAGATGAAACACATATTCATCAAATACAAGTGAAATTGACACTGTGCAAGGAGGTCTAGTGTACTCTGTAGTTATGCAAATCGGCTTTTGGTTTGGCCCAACGGATTTAAAAACCAGCCCTCGACATCCAGACCTGGCCTGCGGTTCTCTCTCCGTTTCTCTCTGATCGTTTCATCCTTCTTCATTCACCTGTGAATTTCTTCAATTTTAATTTCAGTATTTTACAAGGCCTTTATCTCTGTTACACAGAGAGAGAGAGAGAGAGAGAGAGAGAGAGAGAGATGGCGGAAAATGAGAGGGAGAGGAGAACTCAAGACCAACCCGACGAACTAGCAGATGCTCTCAACGATCTCTTCACCGGCGTGTCCACCATGATCAAGTCTGAGCTTCAGGTTGATTTTCTCTTGCTATTCCCTCCTCATTTCTTGATTTCGTCCTCGTAGAATGAACATTATCATTATGCATCAGAAAAGCAGTATCAACTTCTTCAATTTTGATAATTTAGGGTTTATGAAATTTTCTATTAACGATTTACACTTTCTGTGATGATTTCTTTGGGATCACTATTAATTATTGGCTTTGATTCTTATATCCCATTGCATTGATCGGTAATAGTTTTTGGAGATTGATTGATGTTAATTTCTGAATAATTGAGTGTGTCAAGTTTCTGGATTACTGAGGGGAATTTACTTAATTGCTCGAAAGTATAAGTTGAATCATCTAAGTGAAACCAAGATAGCTAAAACGATTTGGGAATGGGTGAAGAGGAAGAAGCATTAATTGGAACTATTGGACACGCTAATTACAATGAATAGGTGGTTTGGACGATAGTCAGAAGAACTTATGACAGATGTGGATATACCAATTGTTTCATCAATAGTGTTGTAACCTGATCTTGACTTGCCAGTATCTTGAGCTGTGAGATTTGTATTAGGTATACTTATTCTTGCTGTTGATTGTTGACATATGGTGACTGAGGATCTCTATGCTGTTGAGTGTTGAAATATCGTGATTGAGGATCTTTACCCATTGAGTGATTAGGTATACTCTGTGTTTACTACTGTTGGGGCAGTCTGATTTTGGGACCTGTTGAATTGGGGTTTAGGAAAGAATTTTTGGGCAATATTAATTGTGTTTTCCTTGCAGACATAGGATCTAGCCTGTTTGGGAGAGAGGTGGTTATTAATGGTTTTGGCATGTATATTACTTTTTTTTTTGTGGGTTTTTTGAGAGGAGGGGGTGTTGAGAAAATGCAATTAGCACACCACCTCTTGAAAACCTGTGATTTATACCAGTATATCAAATAATGGGAATGGTGGAAAATACCCCCCCCTCCAACCCCCAAAAAAAATTAGAAAAGAGGAAAAAGTACAGGCTGGGCAAGGAATCCTGATTGAATAATCAAGTGGTAAAATTGATTGCAGAGAAGAGGACTCGAAGCAATTAGCAAATGTGACTTACATGTAAATAACATAAATATGTAATGCCTGCTGTAGCTTCATACAATCATACTGGTGACTTCTACAGATTATGTCTTTGTTCTGCCCCCTCATTCTCGATTTGTACGATAATGGATTGAACTCTTTATAGTTGAAATCATACAAACTGTAATGGCTCCTAAATTGTTGCCATGACTCAGGGGACAAACAATCTACTTGAACTTCTTGAAAAGATGAACCTCAGAGTGGCTGAAGAGTACAACAATTATGGAGATGTTGCTGCTGGCTTGAGGGTCTTTGTGGAGCAATTGAAGCACAAGAGTGGCAATTTCGAGGAGTATCTTCAGCAGATCGATGCTATAGACCAGCAAGTGACAGAATTCGAAGCTGTGATCTCAATGTTGGATAAATACGTCTCGATGCTAGAAAGAAAAGTGCAATCTGCATATCAGATTCCACCGTCTTAGTGGTACTGGTATCTTCTCATCAACTGCTCCCTGATGGGCTGAAATCCAACCGGTCTACTTCTTGTGCATTCTACAAGTTTTTGCTTTTCCTAAGTCTTTTGTGGAATCTTAATTGATTCAATTTCAGGTGGATTATGGTTCTTCTTGGGTTTGCAAATTGCAATTTCCTTGTACGATATCGTTAAGAATTCTGGTTGTATTGTTAGTCTCCTTTCTGAATCCCCAAAACCCTATGTTTTTGGGCAGTGGGTGTTGGGAGCAGCTGCCTGTTCTCAGGCAACAAGCAGTGTTGTGAAGTAGTTTCGGGTAGATGGGTTTAGAGTTAGATAATTAGTAAGTGTTTGAATAAACATGGTGGATCATTCGAAGTTTGTGTACTTGGAAATGCAGTGAATATGAATGCATTCCATCTTTTGGAATCAGTCATGAATCTCTCTCCATGCTCTCTTATCTCTCTCACGTGTTAAATTGTGCTGTATATTTGTGCTCTATCTTATGCAGTTTTGCCTATTTCAGGACGCTCATGGTGATTTTCTTAGTAAACCTACTAATTCTATGAGGGCGGGCAACGCGCTATCTTCATTTTCCCATTTGCAATGCCAGGATGCACAGATTTGGCTGAACCTTGTTGAGTTGTCGATGTATTTTTTGAATAGCATTTTGATGGAATAAGGGGATTCATGTAAAGTTCAGTCAGTAACACACCATATCCATTGTCAAATTATGCATCAAATATCAAGCTTTATATGGCAATTCTTTAGTGGCATCCCGAGCAAGCACCACTGCACAAGCATTGGAGGATAACAAATGATACCATTTTTAGATTATTATAGTCGTTGCACAAGTCTGAGGGTGTTGGGCCTGTTGGCTTGATTAGTTGCAATTTGGTGAGTGGAACAGTTATTTGTATGGGTGGGTTGTGGCCGTTGAAGATTTTTCAAGCCAGCTGCTCACTATTTCCAATTTTTGGAGCTTCTTGTTGAAAATTTTTCTACAAATCAATTGCAATAGGCAAGTTCACAATTGTATTTGGCATTTTGGGGATTCTTTCTAATCTTTTTTTCAAAAGGCCTCATTAGGAATTAAGGAAGCTATTTCAGTAAAGTTTATAGAAATCTTTTTTTTTTTTGGCAAAAAAAATCTGTTAAAGTATAATATATACATGTACATGCATGCATACATACATACATATGTGTGTGTGTGTGTGTGTATATATATATATATATATATATATATATATATATATTTTATAACCCACTATTTTTCAATCACTCACAAAAATATTCCGCCCACAACGACCCCCGCGGCCCCCCCCAAAAAAAAAAACCCCAAAAAAACCAAAAAACCCCAAGCCGGAGCTGGAGAGTGTGCCCAGGGCGAGTTTGATTTGGTTCTCCTCTCCTCTTTCCCGGAAATGGCGACCTCCGTGGATCCACCCGCCACCTCCGACGCCGCCGTCTCCCCGGCGGAGCCGCAGGTGTCCAAAGTCCCATCAGCCGCTGCAGAAGGAGCCTCAAAGCCATCGATGGGTTCTCCTCCTCTGCCCTCCGAAAACCCTAATAATTCCTCCCTGTCTCAACCTTCCGCAGCCCTCTCCGCTGAAAAACCAGAGCTCCAAACCGTCTCCACTTCACCGGAAAAACAACCGGCTCCGCTTTCCGACGGTGAGAGTCGTAGCAGACAGTCTCAGAATTTGGCGGTTCCTTATACAATTCCTGAATGGAGTAAGGCTCCTTCTCAGCATTTCTTCTTAGAAGTTCTCAAGGATGGTTCCATCATTGATCAGCTTGACGTGTACATCTTTCTCTCTCTCTTCCCGCCTTTCGCTCATAGTAGTTTCTTGTATTATTTCTGATGAATTTTGATTGATTTTGGTGGGTTTTTTTTGGTGATGATTCAGAACGAAGAAGGGTGCCTACATGTTTGGACGGATTGATCTTTGTGATTTCGTTCTTGAGCATCCCACAATTTCAAGGTTTCACGCTGGTAATTTGACCCTCTCCTTCCCTTTAACTTTGTTCTGTAGGTATATGCAAGTTTATTGCTGAATAGAGTATGAAGATGATAAAGGGGTTATTGAAGGGTGGAAATGTGCCCTTTTCTAATATAAAATATGCTCGTATCTTTGCTAAACAGAAATGTGGTTTTAAGAATGTGAAAAGAAAAGAGAATGTTATTGTGATTGAATAAGAGCGTCCCATGATATAGTTCAAGTAAACAAAGGGATGGGTTTATGATTGTATGTTGGAGAAAGGATTAGTTACTTAGTATAGGTGACCTTGTAGGATTCTTGAACTTCATCATGGTTTCTGTTGGCTTTCTGTCTGGCTATCCTCGTGACATGCTTATTGGAGTTAAATTGCATCTTTGGTGACCTTTCTTTTCCTTCTACCCCAAGGAGAAAGAAAGGATCAAGGAACTAGGGATTAAGGATGGTGGATTGCTGGATCGACATTTAATAGTGAATATATTCATTTGTTTATTTCTTACTGGAGAGAAGGGGATTAACAGAAACCGGTTTGCTTGATGGCTATGCTCGAAACATCATGTAACTTTACTATTGGATTAACATAAAGTTGAATATGAGATAAGTCTATGCATTCATTAGAATTTGAGCTTACGAATGCTAGAATTTAATCGCAGAAAGGTCTTTCAACCTGAAGTTAATGACATAGTATTTTTGTTTTTCATTTTCTTTTGCCCCATCACCAGTACTCCAGTTCAAGGGAAGTGGACAGGCCTATCTGTATGATCTTGGGAGTACTCATGGAACATTTATGAACAAAAACCAGGTATTACTGACCATTTATATAAGTTGCTGTGGAACAGAACTTGCTATTTATGTATTTATTTCTCCATCACATTAAAATGGCATATGCTTGTGCTTCCCTCTTTCGTATCAATTTCTTTATTGGTTTGATGGGTTTGGTCTTGTCTAGAACTTCCAGCTAAAGGACCTGCTCTTTTGAGTTATTATCCATGCAAAGGGCAGCTGCCTGATCCTCATTTATTATGTGGCCAGGTCAATAAAAAAGTGTATGTGGAGTTGCATGTTGGTGATGTCATCCGCTTTGGCTTGTGAGTATCTCTTCTTCTTGGAGCCCTCAGTTCTGCATTTTCTGTGTGTTACATTGTCCACCCTTCTGTCATCTTGATGCATATTCCAATTCCCATTTGGGCTGTTTGCGATGTTCCACATTTGAAAAAGGGGGAAAAAAACATGTCTTAGATATGGAATCTACATGAGATGCATGTGCTAATGAATCTATGATTTCCAATAGTTTGGATTATGATGACTGATACTTTCAGGTTTATTTTTTTCACAGATCCTCTCGGTTGTATATATTCCAAGGGCCAACAGAATTGATGCCACCAGTAAGACTTCAGTGTTGCATTGAATTTGCATGACTTATTTGTTTCTCCTAGCATTGAATTTGCAGGACACGCTTGCCTCTCCTTGTGGGTGATAATCTTTTTACACTTGACAGACTTAATGTGCTTAGACCATATAAGTTGTTTGATGTTTTGGAGTGCATGGGTACAATTTTAGATTGGTCATTAAAGATTTATGTTCTCAATCATTTGATGAACCCTAATCTTTTGCCATCAATTTTAAACGAATGTGTTGTTGTAACTTTTCTTCTGAAATTGAAAATATCAAACAGGAGAATAAAATTTTGGGTGCAAGTTCTGGTCTGGGGCCACCATGACCTGTTGTCCTTGAAATCAGAAAGTACTTTCCGTCTTGAGATGAAGCTTGTTGCTCTTATTTGCATCCTACTGGAACTACTCTTTTCTGATGTTTGTTTATCAATTAGCATTCGCAAATGTATAACTTTATAAAAAGGTTAGTTGATGCAGCAGCTAATATTGCGAATTGTTTTTGCATCTAAGAATGTTTCTTATTGTGGGAGCTTATGCCTATTATTCTCCGATTAACTCCTGGAGTCTTGTTCTTTTGCAGGAAGCTGATTTGAAGAGCATCCATTATGCTAAAGATCGGGAAGCTTCCCTTCACAGAGCAAGAGAGGAGGCTGCTCTTGCAGATGGTGTCTCATGGGGGATGAGGGAGGATGCAGTTGAAGAAGCTGAGGTTTGTCGAAGATTTTCTCCTTGATTAGGACATACAATTGAAAATATGCATGTGTGTCAGGGGTGTCTGAGTAAGCAATGTCTCATGTTTGGGTAGGCAGATGTAACATTTGACTTGTAAAGCAATTGGGCTTCTGTTGACTCTGCTTCATGCAAATGCTTGGATTTAATGCTGTTTAAAGGCCAGATTTTTTATTAAAGAAATATTATGATGTGAAGTGGATGAAAAGGGAAACACAAAAAACAAAGAACTGTTCAAAAACTGAGCGAATCAACAGGCAGGATAGTAAAAATCCCCTCACTAACACTAGCACATTGAAATGCGTAAAATTGTAACACTGGTGGCCATGTTCCACCCTTTTCCTGTTTCATTTTCTAATTTGAATGACTCTTTCTCTTGTATCATGATATAATAGTGACATGTACAGGATGATGCTGATGAGATAACATGGCAAAACTACAAAGGAGAGCTCACAGAAAAGCAACAAAAAACTCGGGAGAAAGTCCTCAAGAGAATGGAGAAGGTAACTGCTTCTTCATTCGAAGTTGTACGGTTGTACCATGTGATTTCCTATTGCCATGCATCGTAATATTCTGGCAGGTGCTGATTTTTCTGCAATATCCCCATTTCTTTTACTGATGGCGCTGGATTTTTTTAACAGATTGCACATATGAAGAAGGAGATTTCAGCGATACGTGCTAAGGACATAGCTCAAGGGGGGTTAACACAGGGGCAGCAGACTCAGATTGCTCGTAATGAGATGAGGATATCTCAGGTGTGAAAGGATTGATTTTGTTGTTGATATTATGCTTCATATCCTGAAAAACTGAACATTATTTGGAGAAAGAAAAATTTTGCTACATATCTTATTCTTTGATCCTTCTGAGCCAGCAAGGCAGGCTTTTTTTTGGGTATTTGAATTAATGAATTATAGATTTAATCTTGTTTTTGCAGATAATGGAGGAGCTCGAGAGTTTGGAGGAGACTCTAAATGATAGCATCAGAGAAAGCATAGGTGCCCGGGCTGGAAAGTCATCTCGTGGTAGGCAAAGGGGAGTGACTGAGGATGAGGACGACTTGTTGAGGTATTTCCGGTTCATGTTTAATAGGCAACGCCTGTTCTGATTGGTCCAATTCTAGAAGTTTCTTGTTCTGATTGATGTTTTCCCCCCCTCATGTTTTTGTGCAAATTTGTTCTATTTAGTGATGATGATGAGTTTTATGATCGAACAAAGAAGAGGGGCGTTAATAAGTCTGCTGAAACACAAGCAGTTGAAACAGCTGATTCTCTCCTGGACAAGAAAGATGCAGTGATGATAGAGATGGAAGAAAAAAGAAGATTGCTTGCTGAAGAGAAGGACAAGATGTCTCAATCTGTGGCCGAACAAGATGCTGGTGATGAACTTGATGCGTTTATGTCCGGTCTATCATCTCAGTTAGGTATGTTTGCTAGTCTGGAGATCTTGTTTATTCCATCATTTCATCTACTTTTTGAGTGTCAGATGCCCTTGAATCTAATAACTGTGAGTACTAATGAAAGAAACCATACTAAACCTATCGCTTCAAACACTCAAACCCGCACGAGCAGAAAAGGAGATGTGAAAGAATGACAAGAATACTAGTAGCTTATCTCCAGATTTATCCTCTAGAAGCACAATAGTTACATTCGGTTTGTAGACCTGGAGTGCCTTGAAAAACGTTTTCTTGTTTCTTGTGTTTTCTTACTGATTGCTTGTATCTATGTTTAGTTCTTGACAGGACTGTGCACCTTGAGAAGGACCTATCCTCTCTCCAAACCGAGTTGGACAGGATTGTGTACTTGCTGAAGCTAGCTGACCCCACGGGAGAAGCTGCTAGGAAAAGGGAGACAGCAGCCAGAGAGCAGAAGCTTAAAGAATTGGTGTCTTCTGGGTCAGTCAGGTTACTCCGGCCACCCAAAGATGAACTGAAAGAGGTCAGTCAGTCTAAGATGGCAGTGAGCAGTTCCACCTCTAAACAAGGAACTCCAGACGTCTCTGAAGAAGCTAATGTGGAACAGAAACCTAGCGTGGACACCACTAATTCAACAGAGAGCAAACCTGCTGTTTATCAAGTTGTGAAGCCCCAGTGGCTTGGGGCAGTAGAGGATAGGGAAAGGAAAGAGAGCCACCAACAAAGGGAACCGAACACTGATGGGGCTGATGAGTTTGTTGATTATAGAGATAGAAAGAAGATTCTGGATTCCACTGAATCCCAACCAGAGTCTGCTCTTGAAAAGGCTGCCCCAGGTCTTATTCTGAGGAAGAAGAAGCAAGTTGAGAAAACCGAGATCAGTGAGGATCACAAACCATCAATGCACGAACCTGCAGTGGTTGATATGATGGCAGAAGATGCTGTTGCTTTGTTGTTGAAACATAAACGAGGACTCTATGCGTCTGATGAAGAAGCCTTTCCTGAAAGTCATGAAAGAGATCAGCGGGAATCCGGACAAGATAACAAGAGGCCTAGAAGAGTGCTTGGTCCTGAAAAGCCTGCTTTCTTGGAGACGTACACTGATTATGAAACATGGGTGCCCCCAGAAGGTAAACCCTCTCTCTCTCTCTCTCTCTCTCTCTCTTTTTAGGGGATTAAAAACTCAATTGCTGGTAACATATTCTGCAGGACAATCAGGGGATGGGCGCACGTCTTTGAATGACCGTCTTGGTTACTGATGGGGACTAGACTACGGTAGGGTGTTCTAATTCCAGAAGGTTCACTGCTCTCAAAATTTTGGAGGTTCCTTGAATCATGTGGAAGGAACCCCTGTAAACTGAGGGCGCAACTCCCCAGCGATGATCAAACATGGGAATCTGAATCAACAACACTTGAAGAGCTTCTTGGGATGATGTGGTGCTGTTTTATCTTGTACTTTTCAAGCATCTGCAACAATGGATAATCTGAGATAATGAAATCCCAGCGTCACAAGGTAAAGGGTGAAAAGGAACAACGGCATTATGAACTATGGAAGATGTTTTGGGAGTTCGTTTTGGTGAAGCTAAAGCAAACTTACTTATTAGCCTATGTAACATTATGCTTTGTGACCACAATATACAACATATGTAGATCTTTATCTCTCTTGTTGATCTCTTCCTTGGACGTTTGCTCTGAGATCGTTTTGTACTCACTCCTATCATAGTGGTTTTTTGTGCTTTTGTTGCCGCCCGTGGTTTTCTCCCGATTTGGGTTTCCACGTAAAAATCTTGTGCCTATTATTATCTTTTGTTGATCTTGTTTTAATATTCTTGAATGTCCACATCTTTTTCTACGCTTTTACACATGCATCGCTCGAATTTTTATTTAAAATTTCCTAACAGCTTCCACCTCCCAGGGGTGTAGTTGGATTAGGTTTGAGTTGGGACAAAATGAGTTTATGGACAATTTTAGTTGAATCAAGTAGGGTTGTGCCATTTAGGGATTTGGTCATATTAGCTTCTTTTGTTGATATGTCAAATATACTGGTTGAGAAAATACACTCATCACTTATGAGTTACATAAATTTCAGGTAGGTTCAGTAAGGATGGCATCAAAGTCCAATTGCCTTCTTTGAAGGCTTATCCAGATATGAGCTTGGGTAGGTTGTTCAGTTACTTGTTGGCATTGTTTAGAAAATACCCCTTATCAGTGATTTTCACGACATAATCAACTAAGATGTTCATTCTCACTAATGATTCACTCATTCACATTTACTTGTTTGAGGGATTCAAAACTTGTGACTTTAAAGGACCAGTACCAGATGAGTTTATGAAACCATAAACAAGAAAGGAATAGAAAAACTAGATAGCTGCCGCATATCAAACTAGCAACAAACCATTTAAGTGACAAAGGTATACACAAACAAGCATAAGAACTGCAGTGAAAATATTCCAAAACGACACATAATTTCTAATGCTAGGAAACAATACTGGCTGCTCAATTGATCCAGTTCTAACTTGTAAAGTGTGTTGCCAGTGAGAATAACAACAAGAAACACAGCCAACCCAGCTGCTGCAGCAAATGTAGAAGGCAACTGGACTTTGACCTCATCTCGTACTTTAGAAGTTACAAGTGACCAGATTGAGGTAGAGATACTACATATGCAAGAACAGAAACCAATCATTTGTAGATAAAACATTATTGCACAAGATATTTGATAAAAATTGACAGAAAGTTTCAGTTTTCTATTAATGCTTGGGCTTGCAATAACAAAATTTACAGAGAATGAACCCTAGTATGAGTTCATCATTTGATCTTTACAGATTATCAGATATGTAGTGATTAAGTAAGTAGTGCCGAGGCTGATATCCATAGACTTGAACAACAGGAATGGGTACCACTAAAGGGTAGAAACAACTTCTCGGTATTGGGAAACCCAAGGGGGCAAACATGGGCCGAGCAACCGAAAGCATAGGTGAATGGGGCGGCCCAATTGATCTCCACGTAGGTCCAAAAACCTTCCTTTTTGATGCTTCACTCTCTTGCTGTTCATCAATAGTAGCCATCTGTTTCTCATGTTCTTGATCCATTTTCTTCATCTCTTGAATTTTTGCAGCAATTTTAGATATCGGCACCCCAGAATTCAGGTCCTTAGCCACCTTTGCAAAGTTGGGTGCATGAACACAAATAGCAGCTCATAGGATCCCTACAATCCGGTCAACATCCCTTAACACCAAAGTCCTACTGTAGCCCAACAAATCAAGCAGTTCCCTCGTCTTCAATGGCTTTTTCTTGGCAATTTCCAAAAACTGTTTGTTAGGCAACATGTACCCAGTACTCTTGTCCTCCTCCCGAGCCACTCGATCCCTCAACTCAGACAAGCCAGCCACTATACCGAGTTGTTTGGCATCCAAATTATCAGCATCTCCCAACCCATGCATGAATAGATAAGAAGTTTCCTTATCAAAAGCTCCTTCTTATAGATCCTCAAGCACACATCATGGCCCCTCTTGCATACTTCTCCCAATGGATCCTCAAACCCTAGCTGCTTGGATCCGGAGACTAGCTCTTTCCTCATCAGGTCATATGTATAGAGGAGGTAACGTGTATCTTCCCTTGCGTACTTCACCATATCAGAGGGCAATGGTCGTAATCTCCAGTTGGAGCATTGATATTCCTTGTTAGCGTCAACCCCACAAAAATACTTGAGCAAGAATGCAAGGTTGTTCCTCTCCAACCCCATGACCCTTGATGCTTGCATCGTATCAAATAAATTCACCACATATAATCCAAAATCCCTTTGTAACCAAATGATATCATTTATAGCAGCATGCATGACTTTCTTTTTACTTGGGTCTAAGAAAAACTTCCCTAAAAACTCCCCAACGTACGTAGGCCCTAACCTTGAGCGTGTCAACCACAAAATCTTAAGTGCGAATCCATATTTGCATCAGACATGCAAGCCCTTGGAAGGAGTGGTAGCCATTGTGCTCCAAATCCACAGCAAACTCAGGAGCCAGACCCAACTTGGCAGCCAGGTGATGTAGACCGGCAACATCGTCGACAACCTTGAATGGGGTCAACTCCATCAAAGGCGGCCTGATGGGACCTGAAGAGGCTGGAAGAGGATAATGGACAAAACTCACCGGGTCATATGCCTCAGCGGGGTGAATAGGGCAGCCCGACCCATTTAGTGATTTGGGAAGGGAAGGATGTAAGAAGGGGGAATTCGACTTATCAATACGAAAGTTGTACGTGTTTTGTGGTTTGGGAATGGAAGGAATGTGAAAAGAGATGGAAGCCATTAAAGGTGCTTGTTAAAATTAATTGAAACTGCAAACTACAAATCTCAGGTACTTCTACTTAAGTATGGGTACGTGAGGGATTAGAACAAGACATTAGAATTAGGAAAGGCTGGGGTCTTATTTATATATAGGGCTGGCCGGTCTAAAAGACGGTTCGGATTGTACTTGCCACTCAAGTTATAGTTGCAGTAGAAGTAGTAGTAGTCTCACAACAGATAACCATAATTTAATTTATTTTCTAATTCCTACCACTACTAAGCTTGATTAGTTTTAGTGGAAGGCATTCTAATCTTATTATAAAAGTTACGGAGGAGTATATCCTATGCTTCCCAACCTCCCCCCCCCCCCCAAAAAAAAAAGAACTTGTTACTTGCTTTTGTTACTAAGGCATTTTTTCCCCTAAATATAAATTAGTTCGTACATAAGATAAAAATATACTTATCAAATAATATTTTATTGTTGAACCCAAAAAAAATATGTGATTGAAATGTATTTATGTAAAAGATATCACTTTGACTCGGAAAAATGATATATCCATTTCTTAATTAGTACGCTTTTACATTTAAATGTATATGTTTATAATATAAAAACAAAAACTATTTGATTGTACACGAATTTATAGGATAAGGTATTTCCACATAAAATACATGGTGAGACAATCTTTTCTATAATAAGCTTTTAAAGGTTTTGAGGTTGTTAATAATTTTTTTTGAAGGATTTATTCGTGAAAGTTTCTACTTGTTGGAGTACAATACCTTTTACTACTAAACTAGTTATATTGCAGGAATGCTATATATCTATCCTACTAAAATAGTTGAGCAGATTAGGATAACCAGTTCGCCCTCATTCTCCAAATTTTACAATATAAATCATTAAACAGTGCTCACACTATTATTGATTGTTTATGGTTAGCCTTTGAGTACCATAGTAATTATAGCATGTCAATGTCTATAAATGTATGTATGATTGGAGATATGTATGAAGAGAGCAAGTTGAGGAAAAAGAAAATTGGTGTGATAGATTCAAAAGTGCCCATTATCAACATAGAGTTCAATACCAATAAATGTCATGTCCCATTAATTTTTGAACGAGGACTTTTTTTTTCCCTTCATAGTTATAAAGTAACATACTCCTAAGACCTTGCCATACCCAATCAAAACATAAATGAGAATTACACACACACAAAATGACATTCTAGAGGTTCGCAAGAAAACAAAATTAAAAAAAAAAATCTTCTTAGCATATGAATTAGGAAGTTTCTCACAAGTGCACTCTTTGAAAAACAATAACCTGAGCATTTTTCAGGAAAATGTATATTACAAAAACTAGAGTATATATAATCAAACTTCACAAAGAATTTTACAAGTGAATTATTAACGTGTGAATACCAATTGTACTGTAATCTTCAATAGGAATGCACCAGTTTCAAGTAGGAAGCAACAAAACAATAAGCACAACGGGTTTAGAGCAAAGAAATCACACTGCCATGTATGGCAGCTAGACTTGAAAACGCGCCCAGGATCATCAAACTCCATGGTAGAACCTTGTCTTTCCTTGTTGAAATTCGAGGGTAATCTCTGGGGACGGGGGAAAAAATAGAACATAGTATTTGCCAAAAGATATATATATTTACTCATGCAGCAATCCGCCTTTTCTAATTGTAAAGGCAAGTTGCCTACATTTAGATCAATCAACCACAGGATGTTTTCGTTGTTGTCGTGAGTTGCAAGTTGCAACCAACTCAATAGCATAACTAACCTGAAAGCAATGGAAGCAGGAAATATGAACAATATCAAGACTCCAGCTGTCACCCCAATAAACTGAAGAGCCGCCCAGATGCCAGGAACACATAAAGCTCCTAAGAGGATAACCAGAAGCGAACTGCATGTAATCAATGCATATCTCGTGTACTGTGAAGCCAGTGGAATGTTGATTTATAGATTACTGCAAGTGCACAATGCCAGTGGTAGGTAGCAACGGCAAGTACGAGTCGTGTCCAAAGGGAACTCGCTTTCAATTACCGGAACTAATTTAAACACTCAATCTAGGCAGAACAAATTCAAGGGTTTAACTACTATCAAATGATTTGGGAAATCGGAATATTAAAACACCTGGGTTGGAATTAATGGCACAATTACACTAGAGAATCATGAGCATGCATTATGAATGGGTATATCGTCAATTAGCCCATCTCCTCCCTCTCTCAAGGGTCGAAGACTAATCCTAGAACTGCAATCACCTATTTTTATGGGACTGATAGTTGAAGGATTACAAGATCTACAACTTCGAATCCCAATTAGAACTTCAATTATTTTTATATCAAAATCCTACTTGTCTACTAAGTCACGCTAGATAAAGGTTTCGTCTCTCAATGCTCCCCTAAACTTGAATAATAATGGATGAACGTTCTTTCGAGCAATTCATCGAACACCTAGTGCGCATAGCAGAAATCATGAACACAAGCATGAGAAAAACAAGGGTTTGGGGCTAAATCGTAACACAAATAGCATAATTGGCATTAATCCCAACCTAAATTGGGAGATTAGCCACACATCATCTCACAATCAAACGACACAATTCCAAGAGTCACAAGCATAATTCACACAAAACCCTAAAAGAAATAACAAGAGAGAGAGAGAAAGAGAGATTCAAGAAGCAAACTTGAATTGAACTAAAGTGTAATTGTTGGACAATCTTCAATCTACACCAATTTGATTGCAAAATTAACTCACTAAAAGTTTCTCTTCCAAAACCTAGAAATCACCCTCAAAACTGCTCTCTAAGGAAAAGAACAAAGTATCCCAAAAACTGCTCAAAAAATCATTTAAGTCGCACGACAGCGGGCCGGCGCATGGGCGTGCCTTGACAAACTGGGGTGGCGTAATCGTACCAGTGGGCACGGGGTGACCGTGCCATCTCCCTGGAACGACAACACAGCCATGTGCACCCTGCAGCGCGGCCGTGCTTCTTCTGCTTCCTCCGACTCTTCATTCTTTGGTGCTCGAGGCTCTGTTAGACCTCCAATCTTCCTTCAACTCATCCCTAGAGCCTTCCTTTCTATCAAAACCTGAGGGTTCCTCATGAAAGCAAGACATAACACATTATAAGCATAATATGAATCGAAGGATGCTTATTTGACCCCTTTTCATCTAGAGTAGACATGAAAACGATGAGTAATAGGGATCAAATAAGAGCATAAAAGAGGTAAAAACAGAGGTTTATCATGGAACATCCACATCAAATACTAGCTCATCAACATTAAACCTCAGGGCACAGTAGATGATTGGGAACACAAGAATGTTGAGGAATGCAAAGCTGAGGCGAGCCATATATTTACGATCAAGCTCAATGGAGTGTCGGAGTTGGAGAGTAGGTTAGAAGTTGTTGAGTTTCAAAAAAGAACGGACCCACAAAGTCATATCATTATGTAAAATGAACTTCAGAGAGCAAGAGAAGATTCAACCACTGCTTGCGTCTGAAATGAGTCTTCAAGCTCATGTTGGACACGATACACTGTAAGGAAGGGACAGAAATCAAAGTACTATTTTGTAACACCCTAAATTTTATTCCCTTCGTTAAGCCGATTTATATCGTTATAAATTGAAATAATATCGATGTAGCCTGCCTGAGTGCTGATTTTATTGAAAAGAATATTATTATTCTTATTATTATTAGTTTTATTGGTAATAAGGATTATTATTGGGTACCACATTGAGCAAATTTCCGAACACGACTAGAATGTTGAACCTTGGGAATGATCCTGCAATTTATTGAATCGAACCTTAATATAATCAAAAGGCGAATAAATCGGCCGATGATTATATTAATGGTTACGGTTTAAGAATGGAGGTCGGGAATTGGATTTACGGCATAGCGGGTTAGAGTTTTTTTATCAGTGGTAAATAAATAAAAAATATATATATATGAAAAAGGGGCTGAATCCCCTTCGTTTCTTTCGGGCAGAAGAATCGCGAAGAGGAGGAGGGGGGCTCTCAGCCCGGCGACCCCACACCCACACACTGGGAGAGGGCGAGGGAGTCACCGGCGGGGGCGCCGGCGATCGGCCGACGCGCGCCCGACTGTTCCCCGCTCCGGTCGACGCCGAACCGGGCCACAGAGAGAGGAAGGCAGATGCGAGAAGGGGGAGAAAGAGGGTCAAGGGGGAGGGGAGGCTGCCGTGGCTCTCGGTGGCTCTTCCACGGCCCGCGGGCGGCGGCGGTTCGGCAGGGGAGTGGTGGCTTGCAAATGGGGAGCAAAGGGATGAACCGAGCCAACCCAAATCAAGCCCTAAAACGGGTCCTTTAGCTTGGATTCGAGGTGGGTTTTCTCTTCTTCATATTTATTGTTAATTCGATGAAAGTTTATTGATTATAGTTCGTTCAGGTTGAATTGTAACTGATTATTAGTAATTTGAGGGAACAGTATCGTAAACTGAACGATGCCTAGTATATATATGTGTGTGTGTGTGTGTGTATATATATATATATATATATTGATCGTACTGAGCCAAAGTTTATCGATTACATATAAACTTTATCGATGATATGAAATTTATTCGAGTATATATATAGTTTATCGATTATATGAAATTTATTGATTATATGAGGTTTATTCGATTATATAACGTTTATCAATTTATACGTAATCTATCGATTATATGAAGTTTATTGATTATATATAGTTTATCGATTATATGAAGTTTGTTAATTATATATAGTTTATCGATTATATTATATCAAGTTTAATGATTATATGTCGTTTATCGATTATAGAAAGCTTATTGAGTAGATAAAGTTTATCGATTTATATTTGGTTTATTGATTATCTAAAATTTATTGATTTATATGTAGTTTATTGATTTATATGTAGTTTATTGATTCTATATAGTTTATCAATTATATAAAGTTATCAAATATATAAAGTTTATAGATTATATATAGTTTATCGATTATAAGTAGTTTATTGATTATGCATAGTTTATCGATATATGTACCTATTATTCATAGTGATTGCATAGAAATGAAATAGTTATGGATGCTAATTGTGAATTAAGGATCGTCCAATGAAGCTAGTTAAGCCTTATACGAGTCATAGTTAAGGGCATTGCTATCACCGCTATCGTTGCCTCCGTATTTATGATTATATATGTCTAAATATCAAAGTAATGTTTGAAACCCATTGCAATCGTGTGGACTTTGGGAATCGGATGGTGATATGATTTTATGACTTGATCATACGTGCTATGTAAAACCATTTTCTCCTGAATTAGCGAATGCGTGAGATGGCATTGATTTTAGGTTTTAAAGTTCCATAAAAATTCATGAATGCCTATTTACATGATTCCCAAGTGCTTCTAAATGCTTTATCGGTCGCCTCTTTTAATTGACAAGTCATTGGTAACGAAATAATCCTAAGTCATCGGATTGATAAACCGGATGAGTCAGGTGACTAGTCGATAAGTCTAGGGAACCTTTTGAAAAGAAATTAAGTAATAAGCATGGGTTATATTGAATCAATTGGATTCTTAGCGTAACCAACCCAGTACCCCCGTTTTTAAAGTTTACATAGAACTTCACTTCAGTGTTTTAAAGTTCAGTGTTTATTGCTCTGCCAGTAGGCAAAGGCTTCAGAGTTCAGTGTTTCATAGTTCTGCCAATAAGCAGAAGTTCCAAAGTTCAAAGTTCATAGTTCTGCCAACAGGTAGAAGATCCAAAGTTCAATGTTCATAGCTCAGCTAGCTGGCAGATAATTCAAAGTCCAATGTTTCATAGTTCTGCCGGTAGGCAGGAGACTCAAGTTCAATGTTTTATAGTTTTACCCATAGGTAGAAGGTTTGAAGTCCATAAATCCTATAGTTTCGCCAATGGCTTGTAGAGTCAAAGTCATACGTTACGAACCCCGTCAACTGGTATAGAAATAAGGTCAAAGGAAACTCCCAATTCACATGATGGCTTGTAAAACGTTATACTTTAAGAAACAAGCACGTAAAGTTCAAAGGTCATATTGTTGTTTACTAATCAAACGACATAGTTATATGCTTCACCTTATGGTTATCGTTCCATGTTTTAGAGAGAAAATTTACTCCTGTATATAACTTGTTACTGTATGGTGTAGTGAAATCATTAGTTTAGTGATTGCATTGCATTGGGCACAATGATGGTTTTAATATAATTGCTGGGTTCATATAGCCCATTACCTAACGGCATCTTTAATGAATCTTAATGATTATGTACGACTTAAATTACATGAATTGAAATCAGCTAAACTGATGTATTGAGCATCACGTATAAAGTTTTATGCGATGGATGAGCCTTTTATAATAGAAATCCCAGCAAGTAGTGTTTATAAGTTAAACCCCATTTGCTTTCGTTGAATTTATGAGTTCATATGAATGACTTACGGTAAGTTCATTGAGTACAGTTATTCTCAAGTTTAAGCTGTTGGTGCAAATGCTATTTCGCTTGCATTGTAATTGGAATACACTATGCGATAGGTGAGTTTTTCAACGATAGGTGAGTTCTTCAAAGAAAAAGAATTATGAACAACTGTCGTAAGTTATTATTGCATTGGAAGGATTGTTTTAGGGGAGAGACTTATCCACTGCACAATTATCGCTCATTCCCATCTATTATTGTTGCCCTTCGGGTTTCTGAAATAGCAGGTAAAGGTCGGTCCAAGTAAGCCGAAATGGAGTTATTACTGTCCTAGGAATAAAGCAATGTGCTTGTATGTGAGCTGCAAAATGTATTATGATGTAATGGTTTATAATTTAAGTTCTTGTGTGCCTGTATTGCATACCATTTAGAGTCGCTCTGTATAGCTGTAAGAGTCACCATCTAAGTTGCCCAGGGCTGTACTTTTCATTGTTCATTTGTTTAAGCATTGAACTGCATTGGTTGTGGTGCTCCGGGTGGGTGGCACATAGAGCTGTGAATTTCGGCGGGCAACCGTTGAATTAGTTAGCCTTTATTGCTGTTTTTCAGTGCATGGAAATTATTGTAAGGCCTTGAGCCTGGGAAATTGCCAGTTTTCAGGGGAAACTTTGTCCGTTTCGTTCCAGGATTTAAAAAATAAAAAATCTAACACTTCTAGCCGTAGAATTGGGGGCGTTACATGTTTGCATAGCAGATAGATTGCACAACCAGTATACGAGAAAAGTGCAACACTTAGGTTGCACCCAATAACAGTTACTCAAGTTGGAACAAGAGTTAACTAGAATTAGCAAATTGGTTTCTGTTGGGTTAAGTGGCCCAAAATTCTTGTCATGCCTTCTCAGTTGCTTGTGGCGGTTTCATAGAAATTGATGGCTCCCTTTATCAGTTTTTATGTGGATGCTTCAAGAGTATAAGCTCAACACTCATGCATCCTTTTATGAGTCTTTATTGGTGAATAATGCTTCAACCATTGGCCTTCTTCTTCTTTACTATGGGAGTTTCAATTTGGGCATCCTATATATTGAGCATCTCTAGTAGGCATTTGGTGTGGCAATTATCCTACCATAGTGCGAGCATTTTAAGGCGTTTTGACATTTGGGAGTACCTTTAGGCATGCTCCTCTCATGGCCATTTTATGAGGCGTTCCTGAGTCGTTGTAGCCTCCTATATTCAACATTTTTCTTGAGTGAGTATTGAGATATTTTCATTGTAATTAATCTCTTCTTCGGACGTTAGCTTTGAGATTTTTATTTCTCTTGTTGATCTCTTCCTTGGGCTTTTGCTTTGAGATTGTTTTGTACTCACTCCTATCATAGTGGTTTTTTGTGCCTTTGTTGTCGCCCGTGATTTTCTTCCGATTTGGGTTTCCACATAAAAATATTGCGCCTACTATTATCTTTTGTTGATCTTGTTTTAATATTCTTGAATGTCCACATCTTTTCTACGCTTTTACACATGCATCGCTCGAATTTTTATTTAAAATTTCCTAATAGCTTCCACCCCCCAGTGGCACAGTTGGATTAGTTTCGAGTTGGGACAAAATGAGTTTATGGACAATTTTAGTTGAATCAAGTAGGGTTGTGCCATTTAGGGATTTGGTCATATTAGCATCTTTTGTTGATATGTCAAATATGCTGGTCGAGAAAATACACTCATCACTTATGAGTTACATAAATTTCAGATAGGTTCAGTAAGGATGGGATCAAAGTCCAATTGCCTTCTTTGAAGTCTGATCCAGATATGAGCTTGGGTAGGTTGTTCAGTTACTCGTTGGCATTGTCTAGAAAATACCCCTTATCAGTGATTTTCATGACATAATCAACTAAGATGTTCATTCTCACTAATGATTCACTCTTTCACATTTACTTGTTTGAGGGATTCAAAACCTGTGACTTTAAAGGACCATAACTAGATGAGTTTATGAAACCATAAACAAGAAAGGAATAGAAAAACTAGATAGC
>JACYFF010031956.1:104066668-104087083 GCA_017589665.1 Selenicereus undatus | reverse complement strand
AGACTTAACAACTTGTAACAACCTGACTAACTAACTAATTCCAACACTAGATCTGTAAACACAGCAAGGATGATCAAACCCCATGACAGAATCTTATCTCTCTTCGTTGCGATTTTAGGACGGTCCCTGGAAATGCCAAACAGAACAAATTTTGAAAAGATTACCTTTGCTCAGCAACAATTAATAATCAGATCAATAGCTTCAACTTTTTAATAACCATGGAATTCTCCAAATTCTACAAACGGACATCACCACAAAGAACTAGATTTTATGAATGTGAAGAAATTGCTCTATCCGGTCCCTTTGGAAGAAAACTTCCACAAACGTCAGGAGAAGCGTCATGTTAAACATGATTGGTAGCAATCCAATACACACCAGAAAGAAGATTCTGTAATGGATTTTAAAAACTACTTTGTTACATCGATCCCTTGCAGTTCTAGGATTTTGAACTAAGATTAGGTAGGATGCAGTTCTGGTCAGCTCTATTACCAGTTTGTCCCATACACACACTCACACGCATATCGTTATATACTAGCACCAAGTAAGCTCTATTACTATTCAAATGAAGAGTAATTGTAACAATGTAATTTTTGCTAGTGCTACTACCATTTTAGTTTTTTTTTTTTAAAAAGCGTGTGTGCGTGCACGTGCGTGTGTGTTTATTCTATTTTAATACTTTTGCCTAGGTGGGTTCTTCCCATCCATTGTGGCCTTACTATTTTTCTGTCTGTTTTTTTTTCTCTCTCTCACGAAAAGTACAATATTTTATTTCTCTGTCACCAAAAGTATAATATTTTATTTATGTGACTTATTTTCTCTTCTCATTGATTACTTTTAGCTTGTTATTTTTTCAGATATCTTTTGTATGCTTCTTTCTAATTTTTCCTTATATGAAAACAATCATGTTTCAATTAAAAAACAAAACTCATGTTACAGAATATTTTTCACATTACCACTCAGTTTCATAAATGCGTCTACACACCAAGTTAACCACATGCAACCTTCTTACTAGAGTGTGTGTGCGTGTGTGAGACTGAGAGAGAGAGAGAGAGTGTGTGTGTGTGTACTGATTAGGTGAATTTCATGTTTGATTTGGTTGAGGTTTGGGTAAATTTGGATTCAATCGATTCAGCTTGCCTTGTTTGGTTCTACATTGATTGTTCCAATCAGATAATCAGATTGACAATTTCACCAAGTCTATGTATGCTGCAGACCCAGAGCCAATCCCAGGTTAGCCAGTTCTCGATGTTGCCCATCATAGTGGTGATGACAAGTGAAGCCTTGCAAAGTTCAGGAGTGGCATCACTATCCCAAATGAATTACATATCACTATGTCTAACCAACCAAGTCACAAATATGCTTCAGTAACAATTGAAAATATGACTAACCTGAGAGCAATGGAAGCTGGAAAGATGAACGAGATCAAGGATCCAGCTGTTGCCCCTGTAAACTGAAAAGCCACCCATATGCTGGGAACGCATATAGCTCCTAACAGGATCACAAGAATTAAACCCAATGTGGTTGACGCAAATCTCCTGTCGTCTGAAGCGATTGGAATGGCCGAGTTAAACAAGAGGCCATCAAAGTTAAGCCTAAGGGCATAGAAACCGACTGGGAAGACCAGGATGATGTGGGCTGCATAGCTAAGACGGACTACAGTGTTTAAGACTGAGCTGTATGGAACTCCAAGGTCAGAATCAAAGTTGGAAAGCATGTCGGAAGCAGTTGAGTCTCCAAAAAGTAGAAATCCAAATAACCCTATGAGTATGTACACCATACCACATACAGCAAGAGAAGACTTAACTACTCCTTGAATCTGAGATGGATCTTCAAGCTCATTTTGTATTGTATGCACTGCAAGGAGGGAGCCACGAATTAAATTGCAATCAAATTATCAAATTTCCTTTAATGTCAAAATAGAAGAAAAACACACTACACAGGCCAAGATTCAACATAATAAAGATTTCTCACAGGGTCACAGTCCAGAAGAAATGTAATTAGTAATCAACATGACCATACAGTCATACGTCAGCTACATGAGACAATGTGTTCTCCTTATTGGCCTTGTTTTTTCCAGAATAACCTGGCTGCTTGCAGCAACGTGGGCCAGAAGATGTCACGGCTGGGTATTTGGAGGTCATGATTTATGCAACCTTACCCCAACTTACGCTACTATAGAGGTTCACAAGAGGAGAAGTCATCCTTTATAATAATATTCATGTCTTGGACTGTTCAATGAAGTTGTTTCTTACTTTCTTTCATGGTAGGGCCCCCCTTTTTTTTGTAAGAACCAGAATCTTGTGGCCACAAATATGTGTACCAAATGGATTCTGAAATCATAAGTATGAGACCAATCAAAAACATATAACAGAAGAGATCAGATTTCGAACCATTGAAGTGGCAAATGTATGCACAAACAAGCACTGGAACTGCAGTGAACAGATTCCAGAAGGACGCAAGATTGTCTATCCTAGGGAGCAGAGCTGGTTGCTCAATTGTTCCCATAGCCGTCTTGTAACTTGTTATACCAATGACTATAATAACGAAAAAGATTGCCAGACCCACTGCAATTGCTGATGTGTATTTCAGAGCATCTGCAACCGTGAAAACCAAAGGATTAGTATGCATTCATGATCCTTACTTCCACAAGACACCCCCCCCCCGGCGGCCCCCCTAAAGAAACAAAAAACATAAAGAAGTGGGGTGGGGGCACAAATACAAGGCAAAAAACAAGAAACTACAAATTACTGTATGCCAGTACACAGCCATAGCCAAGCAGGCCAGCATAGTCTTGGACAAGGTTCAGGACGGCCCTCCAAATGGGGTCATGGATCACTGGCTGGCCTCAATTTGGCCCAGAAACCTAGACCATCCCATTTGGTCCGACCCACGCATTGACCCAGCCCAGTCAACTGCTACAAGCCAGTTGAAAGTTGAGCTAATCGAGCAGGCTCAGAGCTAAGCCAGCTACCTCACTCAGCCTACTAGACACAGTCAATTGCAAGTTGAGGCAATCCGCCCAGCAAGATATGAGCAAGGCTGGTTAACATTGGCTCAGCCTACTATCCACCAGTACTAGTGCAACCCATGATGATAAACCTAACAGCAAAGAAAACAGAATAAAGAGCTACATTGCCTAAATGAAAATTACTAACCCATACTCTTCGCCCATGCTGTTGGAATCAATACAAAGACAGTCAAGGAAATTAGCACGAACTCACGGCCTGTGAACCAGTGCACTCCAAACCACTCTTCTAAAACACCAGGGTGGTGCACCCCACCAGAAGTTGACCCAGAAATCACATCAGCTGACAAATCCAATCATTAAAGCAATCAGATAGAGTAAACCATGATGGAAAAATGCATAAGAAAGGAGACGATTGGTCCTTTACCAACTATTATCAAATAAATTATGATGATCCCAGTGATGTTAATAACAACACAAATCTGCAGCAAAACCTCCCCAATCCTCCCAAATGCATCCCCCATAAGCTGTCCATAAGTATATGCTCTACCATTTTCGCTGAACCGAAGCAAAATCTCCATTGAATACTTGGTCAAAAACCCAGAAATCAAAACCAATAGAACCCCCGGAATGACACCAAGTACTTTCATGGCAAATGGTAAGCTCATAATCCCAGCACCAATAATGGTGCATGACAAATTGAACACCCCACTTAGATATGAAGCTGTACTATCTTTTCCCATCATCATGACATGGTGATCTTGTAACAAGGGTAACCTTTCCTGCTCTTGTTCTTTGCCTGGGCCGCTTGGTATGTTACTCTCAATATCAATGAGAGTCATTCTCGTTTGTGATCTGGGTCTTTGAGAAAAGAAGAAAATCCTTCTGGGGATACCAGAAAAATGTGGGATAACTTGAAAAATCTAAGAAAAACAGAGAAATAAAACCAGGGCAACCATGCAATTTAAAACAAGATATCAAAAAACAAAAATACAGCAGCAAAAGTATTGCTGTTTGTATCTGCACAGCCAAAGCCAAAGCTCTGAACTTTGAGATAACCCTGATACTACCCCAAAGTTCAAGAGGCAGGAGGGGGTGAAAAACACCAAAGCAATTTATATGCTGAACTTTAGCTCCCCATTGAAAGCATGTCTGAAGCCATTTGCCATCCTTTTTTTTTTGGGGTTTCTTTTTTACAAGGGATGAATTTTTCATATCTGACTCGGGATTGCCGGCTCGCCGCGTCCAAATTTTGGCATTGTCATCAGTAGAAAATGACATTGGATCAGATTTTTGGCTCGTCCAGGGACTCAAAGACCAGAATTTGGGTTTAAATAATGGGAATAAACCCCTTCAAAAGTGGCAATTTGATCTGAATCTGCCCAAAAATTATAGAAAATGGGCATTAGAGAAACGGGTTGAGCACATTAAGGATGTGAGATTTAGAATTTGAAATTAAATAAATACATTAGGGTTCAAAGAATATCAACGTGGACATTTTTTAGTGTACCTTCTGCCAGATTTGATGCGAAGAATGTTTCTTTCTACACGCAAGTATTGAGCATGATCATCTGCGTCATTGCAGCATGCCACGAAGAACAGTCTTTTTTTTTAAATAAAAGAAAAACCTTGAAAGCAGAAGAGTCATTAAGTTTTTTTTTTTTCTGATCAAGGAATTAATAATAACAATAACAATAATAATAATAGAAGCATCGAAGAAACAAGAAAATGCAACTACGGAAGAGAAGGAGCATTTTGACAAGCACACATGGTTCAACAATTATTGATAAGAGGTATGAGGTATAACTGTTAATTCTAAGGGACTATTCTTTTCGTAGGTAAATTGTGGTAGGTAACAAGGTAAAGTGGGTTGAAGTAGGTTGAGATAAGTTGAAGTGGGTTGAATTCTTTTATATAATAAAGAAAACTTGGTTAAATAGTAGAAATTGATTGAAGTAGGTTGAAGTGGATTGATATTAGTATTTTGAAATTAACCCACGAAAAGAACAAGCCCTAATTCAACCATTTGGTGCAATGAGGATAACAAGAATGGGAAAAGGCTCAGAGATTGATGTGTACTACTTGGAATCAAATGGATCAAAGCACGGTTACCAAGAGTGCCTACAATCACATAGATCTCAGGACTTGGATTGGCCATAATTTGAAATTTGCACACCGAAGTGGTGAGACATGGGCTACGTTGTTTGCTATGACAATTTGGTGGATTTGGAAACGGCGCAATAGAGTGTGCTTCGTTAATCCAATGTTTTCCCCCGAGAAACCACTAATGCTTATTTTAAACAAGGATGAGGAAGCTTGGAAAGCGCTCAGTCCACTCTCTAAGGGCAAACCCCATGGTAGATCAGAGCAGTTTATTTCGTGGATGGCTCCTTCAGATGGCTGGATCAAATTAAATGTGGATGGTGCTTCTCGTGGCAATCTGGGACCTGCAGAAGGAGGAGGGGTCTTGAGGGGCCCGTATGGGAATTGGATGCATGGTTTCTCAGGTAAATTTGGCATCTGTACTTCAACGAAGGTAGAACTGTTGGATCTTTTGAATGGGCTTAAACTAGCCTTTGAGTTAGGTATGAGGAAGCTTCTGATTCAGATGGACTCAGCTATTGTTGTTAAGCAAGTTCAAACCCAAGTTTGCTAGGGCAACCTCACTTTTTTCCTAACCAAGAGTGTCAATAACTCTTACAAAATCCAAGTTGGACTGTCTTCATTGAGCATTGTTTTAGAGAGACGAATCAAGTTGCTGATTGAAGCAAATGTCATGTCTACATAAGTCTAAGTGAACTCACAAATCCTTCTTAGTGCTCACAAGCTATAACAAAGCGGACTTGCTGCATGTACTGATTTGGAGCTTCAATTCCAACCTCATCCTAAGTCTTTAAGATGTGTTACTCTCCTATTTTGGGAAGGTCAAGACGCCTTCTAAGAGGTTTAATCGTGAAAATGAGGTTAAACCCACGGCAAGAATAAGTTGAGCTCAAAATAGTAGCATGCTCCCAAACTACCCAAAAGCCAGTGCACATACCCAGTTTTGGAAGCTTGATTACTCAAGCTTAATTTGGATTTAAGAGGCTGCAAATCCACTTTTTAGAACCCTTAATATGTCATCTTTAAGGACATATAAAGAGTTCTAGGTTAAGTCATTAGGTAATCAGTCAATTGGAGCCATTTTCTAGATACTACAGAAACTATCCCAGCCTACATATACTGCACGTTTTGGCCTATCTCCCAAAAGGTAACTCCAAAGTTCTTCCAACTTAAGCCATGTGAAAACTGACTTCCTAAGCTTTCTAGTAAGGTTTGTTTCACCCAATTTGAGTGAAAAACCTAGGAGATATAGCTGTTTGAAGTTAACAATTGTAATCTAAAAAGTTGCTAACAAAAAGCATAAAACACTCTTTAGCTTTTTACATTGTTTTTTTGTTCCCTCTTGCATTATGGACGTGTATGACCCCTTTTACCCCCTTCTTTTAGCTTGTTAAAAGCTCTCATTATATAAGGGAGATATTGGATTGTAAGAAATCAGATTCAGATATATGAAAAGAGCTCAAAGCTTTCTCTCTTAAAAATCTCATTTCTCTTTATCCTTATTTCGAAGGTGGTGAGTCTTGAGTGGAACTTTTATAGAAGTGTTGGTGGTCAAGCCTTTAGGCATTTCTTGGTGGTTCCTTAGTCTTGGTGGGTGGCTTAGCCTTTAAACCAAGCCATATCTTAAGCACAAGGAAAATTTGTAACTAAACTCAAGCAAACTACATCTAACCCATTTAGTTCACGCTCCATTTGGTATCAGAGCTAATCCAGATTGGTGTTCTTGAGTTTATATCACATTTTCTTGCTTTGGTTTCATCTTTGTCAAGCTTTGTTTCTTTCACCCTTATTGTGAAAACCGTGGTGAATCTACCACTCTCTCTCTAGTTCCCACTTTTCCTCTCAACAACAACATTTACCAAACACTTTCTTAGGTCCTCAACTCTTAACCCACATTTGATTTCCCCAAAAACCCCTCTCTTACTCCTCAAGAACCCCTCAAAATAGCCCAAATACAAACCCCCACCAAAACCCCTCAAAAAGCTTCAAACTACAAAATCGTGCAAACCTGGCTAGAACCTAGGCACGGTCACCCCGTGCCACTCTTCCCTAGTGGCAGAACACTAGTACGGCCACCCCATGCCCTTAAGCACGACTATGCCTCCCTTCCCCAGCATGTTTTTGCACCGTGCTACCCCTCGCGCTACCATGCCCCTCTTCTTTTCAAGCCTTTAACCTCTTCCCTCCTCATTTCTAATTCCCACCATGTGTAATGAGGAAAACCCATCCACAAACTCTCCCCAACCGGCGAGAGTTCTAAGAGGTATGAGCTTGGAACAAGCTTATATCATGAGACAAGATAACGCCATTTTAGCCTTAGAACAAAGTGTGAGGTAAATTAGTAGGCAACTTGAGCAAATGACCAACCAATTTATGGCCCTCTAAGAAGGCCAAAGAGTTCAAGAGCCTAGTGAACATAGAGATGAACATGACTTCTCTAGTGACTCAAGTATGGGAAGCAATCCAAGAAGGGGAGGTAGGAGACCTCCTATGGACGACTTTAGAGACATCAAGGTAGAACTTCCGGAGTTTAATGGCAACTTGAACCCCGATGAGTACATTGAATGGGTTCAAGCCATGGACCAAATCTTTAAGGCCAAGGGGCTATGATGATGAAAAGAGTTTCAAGGTTGCTAGCCTTAAACTCACAATGTATGCTTCCTTGTGGTTTGAAAACATCAAGAAGCAAAGGGCTAGAGAAGGCAAGAGAAAGATCAACTCATGGGAGAAGCTTAAGACTCTCATGAACAAGAGGTTCCTTCTCGAAAGCTACAAGTAAGACATCTACAACCGACTCTTCTCACTCAAGCAAAACAACATGAGTGTGGGTGAGTACATGAGGGAATTTGAGCAACTCCTCGTGAGGGGAGGTATCCATGAACCTCAAGAACAAACCGTGGGTCGGTTTCTCAATGGGTTAAACCCCCTCATTGCTAGAAAGGTAGAACTCCAAACTTATTTCACCTTGGATGATGTTTTCAAGCTAGCTCTCAAGCTTGAAAAGCGAATAAAATAGAAGAAGGTCTTCACTAGGCCTTTCCCCAAGGACCAAGTGAACTAAAAACCCCATTTCAAACCCTGCTCTCACCCTAAACCCGAGAGCTCCTTACGGGTTGACAAGGGTAAGGTCGTGGCTCTTCCTTCTCCAAAGGAATTGCCTAAGAAGCTTGAAAGAAAGAAGTGCTTCAAGTGTCAAGGTTATGGCCATTTCCAATATGATTGTCCAAATCAAAGGGTTATGACCATAAAAGAGGTTGAAGAAATTGATGTCATGATGATAGAAGAGCAAGATGAAGCTAATGGAGTAGATTTGAACCCCACGGAAGATGAAACTCAACTTGATGCCGATAAAGGTGAACTACTTATCTTAAGGAGGGTTTTACATACCTACGACACTCCTTATGACAAGGCTCAAGGAGAAATGATCTTTCACTTTCGGTGTTCCATTGAAGACAAGGTGTGCGACTTGATTATTGATGGAGGAAGTTGCACTAATGTAGCCTCCACTATTCTTATTGAGAAGCTTGGTATTCCTACTATTCCTCATCCTAAGCCTTATTCTTTGAAGTGGCTCAATGATGGCAGCAACATTAAGGTAGCCAAACAATCCCTTATCTCCTTTTCAATTGGAAAGAAGTATAGGGATAATGTCCTTTGTAATGTGGTGCCTATGAGTGCTTGTCATATTCTTTTGGGTCGACCTTGGCAATTTGATAGACATGTTATGCATGATGGTTTTAAGAACACATATTCTTTGGTTATTGAGAAGGAAAAGATTGTCCTAAACCCGTTACCTCCTAACAAAGTTCACAGAATTAAGCCCGGGGTGGGAAGTGAGAAAAAGAGAGACCTTCTCCTATTAAGTGAAACACAGGTTGACATGGCTTTAAGCAAGGGTAAGCAAGTTTTAGCTTTACTCATGCTTGAAAGCAACAAAAGTGAGAAGTGACTCATTTACACCCTATGATTCGCCCCTTATTTCCCAATATCAAGATGTATTTTCACAAGATTTACCCCTTGGCCTTCCACCAATTCGAGGGATTGAGTACCAAATTGACCTCATTCTCGGTGCCCCACTTCCTAACAAAGCGGCATATAGATGTAACCCTCAAGAGACCAAAGAGCTTCAAAGACAAGTTGATGAATTATTGGCTAGAGGTTATGTGAGGGAGAGCATGAGTCCTTGCTCGGTATCGGCTTTGTTAGTGCCCAAGAAAGATGGAACTTTTCGCATGTGTGTGGATAGTAGGGCTATCAACAACATTACTATCAAGTATAGGTACCCCATACCTAAGCTTGATGACATGCTTGATGAGCATCATGACTCCTCTATCTTCTCCAAAATTGATTCAAGGAGTGGGTATCACCAAATCCGAATGAAGGAAGGCGATGAATGGAAAACGGCAGTCAAGACCAATGGAGGGCTTTATGAGTGGTTAGTGATACCTTTCGGCCTCTCTAATGCCCCTAGTACATTTATGAGATTGATGAATGAGGTTTTGAGGTCTTTTCTTGGGAAATTTGTAGTGTTTTACTTTGATAATATCCTTGTTTATTCAAAGAGTCAAGAAGATCATCTACATCACTTGGAAGAAGCATTCAAGGTTTTAGCTAGAGAAGCATGAGTTCTTTGCACCCCAAGTCAGCTTTTTGGAGTATGTTGTTTCTAAGGATGGAATCTCCATGGACCAAGGTAAAGTGAAAGCTATCAAGTCATGGCCAACTCCCACCACCATCACCGAAGTTAGGAGTTTTCATGGCTTGACATCTTTTTATAGGAGATTCATCAAGGGGTTCAGCACCCTCACGGCTGATGAATCTCTATTTTGTCCCATTTTTAGCTCCTATTTGATTCATTTTTTCCCGCGTTTTCACGTTCGATCGTGTTAAGGAATTATCAAATTGGCATCCTTTAACATACTTTTTACTCATATAGCGTCTTTCTATATTTTCAGGGACTGTGTCGAAAAAATAGAAAGATGAACAACATTTAGCATAAAGGAGTGCCAAGGAGGTGAGTTTAAAGCCGCGAAAAAGTGTCGCACGGAAGTCCCAACGAATCGAAACACCGATAGCCAACCGGGCCACGAAAACCGACGAGGCACGGTCTGGCCGTGCCAAGCGGCACGCCGGTGCCGCTTGTCGGTTTTGGCCGGTTTTTGCCAGATATTTGGCACGGTGCCACCGTGCTTCTTGGCACAATCGTGCCGCACCCATTTCGCATCGCGACTTAATTTTCCTTCGGGGTTGTTTTGGGGGATATTCTGTTTTCTCTACACATACGTTTTCTTAGGCGATTTTTAGGTTTCACTAGAGAGTTTTATTTTCACTTTTGATTTTGCTATTGGATTGAAGTTTATGCTACCTTGAGTTTATTCAATTAATTTCAGGTTCTTAATTCTCTATCCTCTCTTGTTCTTGGTTATTTTGACGTTTGTCATGGTTATTGAATTGAATGTTGTGGTTGTTGTTCAAAAGATGATTGTAGGTTAAATCTCCAAACTTGGGTTGGGATTAATGTCGTCTATGTAGTGTTGAATCATGGATTAGCCTTGTCCTTACTTTCCCCTTGTTTGTTTGCGATTTCTACTATGCACGCCACATGTTCGATGAAATGCTTGAAAGGGTATTCATCCTTCTTATTAGAGTTTAAGGGAACGTTGAGAGACGAAACTTTTACTTAGTGCGGCTTAGTAGACAATTAGAGTTTTAATATGAAAATAATTAAGATTCTAATTGAAATTTGAGATTGTAAATCTTATAATCTTTCAACTTTTAGTCCCATGAGAATAGGTGACTATAGTTGTAGGATTAGTTTTCGACTCTTGAGAGAGGGAGGAGACAGGCTTAACTGACAATCTATCCACTCGTAATGCATGCTTGGGTTTGTTTGGTGAGGTTAATAATTGATTCACTGGCATAGTCGTGCTATTTATTCCAACCTAAGTGTTTTCCATTCTGCTGCTTATTTCATTAGTTAGTCGTTAGAATTTCCCTTAGTTTAATTCTCAATCAACAATTGTGACTGCCTAGATTGAGTAATCTAATTAGTTATAGTAATTGGAACCAAGTTCCCTGTGGAATACGACCCGTACTTGCCGTGTGCTAGCTACAATTACACCGTGCACTTGCAGTACAATTTAAAACGTAACAAGTTTTTGGCGTCATTGTCAGGGAAGCTTGCGCCTTTCAATATTAGAACCAATTTGAATATTCTAGACTAGGCATTTCTTTTTCTTTTCCTTTTGTTTTAATTTATAATTCTTTCTATTCTTGCTATAAACTGTCTACGCCGTGGTAGTGTATGCTTTTGTATGGGCATGAGGAGTCAAAGGGATCAAAACCTTATCCCATTGGACCCTGAGATAGAAGTAGCAGCACACCGGCATAGCGAAGAAGCGAGAAGAAGAAAGCAAGAAGAAGCAGCGATGACAAGGCAGGACCAGAGGGTGTTGCAAGATTACGCCTTGCCACAAGCGTCGAGGATCACATCGTCTATTGTGAACCCGACAGTCGAAGCCAACAACTTCGAACTCAATCCCTCGCTCGTCACCTTCGTGGAGCGGGACCAGTACGACGGCCACCCCTCGGACAAGCCCAACGTGTACCTTCGCAAATTCCTTGCGAAGTGTGACACCATCAAATTCAACGGGGTGACCACATACGCGATACGACTGAGGCTCTTCCCATTCTCACTGAGGGATAAAGCCAATATCCGGCTACAGAACGAGGAGTCCAACTCTTTCACCACCTGGGAGACTCTCTCAAAGGCTTTCCTCAGCAAATACTTCCCACCTGACAAGACTGCCAAGTTGAGAACGGACATCACATCTTTCACCCTACAGGATAAGGAGTCCCTTTATGAGGCCTGGGAGAGGTTTAAAGACTTCCAGCGGCAATGTCCCCACTACGGAGTTCGTAACTGGCTCCTAATCCAAACCTTCTACAATGGGTTGGAGCAGTCAGTGAAGATCTCAGTCGATGCTGCAACAGGGGGTGCTCTCATGGGTAAATCTATTGAAGCGGCGAAGGCATTGTTAGAAGAGATGGCTTCCAACAATTATCACTGGTCGAATAAGAAGGTCGCTCCCAAGAGAGGCGGTGGCAGACATGAGGTGGACGCCGTGACGCTCCTAACAAGCAAGGTGGACGCCCTCGCTCAATGACTAGACAAAGTGGCTACCCCATCAGTCACTTATGCGGGGCCATTAATAGGGGCATATGCATATTGCGAGGCTTGTGATGCACAGGGACATACCTCCGTTGAGTGTTACAATTCTCCCTCTAGCATTGAACACATCAACGCTTTCCACAATTACAACCCACCACCACAAAATAACCCCCACCCTACCACCTATAGCCAGGGTTGGAAGAGTCACCTAAATCCTCTTTACAAGAACCCCAACCCTCACCCCCAGAGTTCTGTCCAGCCACCTAGTTTCCACAACAGAGCTCCTTACAATCCTCTACCTCCTCAACCCACATCATATCTAGAGAGTCTCATGGAGTGTTTCATAGCAACTCATACCAAGACTAATGAAAGTCTTGGTGAATCGATCAATTTATTGACCTCCAGGCTCGATGCTATGGCTGCGCATCAGAAGACAATGGACACTCAGATTGCTTAGATCGCTCAACAAGTGAGCCACTTGTCTCGGCCTTAGGGGCATCTCCCAAGTCAGCCCGAAACTAACCCCCGAGGTCACGTCAATGCCATCTCCACGATGGGAGAGGGGTTAGAGGAGAGCCCGGTGATGGTTCTCTAGGAGGTAATTCCAGTTCCTGATTCTGCATGAACAAAGGGGAAGAAGAGAAAAAAGAATCTGAGCTTTGCTGGGGAGACTAGTCTTCCACCTCCTCCCCGCACTTACCAGCCCCCAGTGCCTTTCCCTCAGCAACTGGCATGGTCCAAGTTATCTTATCTTGAACCTAAATTCGCACGATTCTTGGAGACCCTACGCCGAATCTATGTCAGTAACCCCTTCCTAAAAGCTCTCAAGGAATCACCTGCTCATTTGAAATTTTTGAGAGAACTCATGTCCAAGAAAGGATAACACGGGGAAGTTTTAGTGGCCCCTATTAACGGATCCTACAGCTCGCTCTTACAGAAGCGATCACCATCGAAACTACAGGATCCTGACAATTTCTCTATCCCATGCTGCATAGGGGATATGCAGATGGAGACAATCCTTTGCGATCTGGGTACCAGAGTGAGCCTCATGCCGCTCTGTCTCTGCAAGAAGTTGCAATTACGGGACCTCACGTCCACCAGCATGACTATTCAGCTAGTAGACTGCTCCACTAGGCAGCCTGTCGACATTTTAGAGGATGTCCTGATCCAGGTGGGCAAGTTCCTCATTCCCTGTGATTTCGTCGTTCTTGACATGGGTGAGGACTTTCCAACCCTACTCATCTTAGGTCGTCCATTCTTTGTGACTGTCGAGGCAGTGATTGATGTTCAGGAAAGCACTCTATCTTTCCAACTATATGGGGAGAGGGTGGACTTCAGTTTCCCTTTACCCGCACCGCCTTTAGCACTTGTCCTTCCCTCACCTTTTGAGGAGCCTATCCCCATTTCCCCCTTCAATGTTGTTCCTGGGGTTGATATATTTGATGGAAATGGGGGACCCCACATGCTGTTTGAAGGTTCTTCGGCTGTTTTTGCGACCATCCCGCTTCGTTTCGCGACCGCTTATGCTCATCCTAGAGAGGTAGGGGATCCTATTTCACATTGCTATAACTACCCTAAGCCACCTCTCGCATCGTTATCATCTACTATTTGGAGGTAAGGGTCAAGTTAAGGACCTCAAACAAGCGCTTTTTAGGAGACACCCAAAGCATTTACCTGCTTTAAAAAAAAAAAGGATGTTTTTCTTTCCTGCCCACCTGCCCTTCTTTTCCCCTAGCCGCCATTGGTTCTACCTTTCCCTCAGCTTTCTTTATTTCCTTTTCATTGAGGACAATGAAAGTCTCAAGCATGGAAGGGGGTGCGCTTACATCTTTTTGGGTGAAATTGTGGACTTGGGGCGCGAGATAAATGACATCACTTACATTTGCATTATATAGATAAGACTTCATATCGTTTCACTAGGTTGTTTTACATTTTTCGTTTATTAGATCATGTAGTGTAGAGCATATAGGTTAGATTTTGCATCCCGGAAAGAAGACACGATCGAACTGGGCGTCATTAAGATTTTCAGGTACTACTTCTTGCCCTTCTTTTCGTTTCTCCTTATATCCTTTACCACTTTCTTATTTAGATTTATTGCTTTTAATAAATGTTAGCGAAAGCCCCTTTTATGAAGATAACACAAAGGGGTGATGATTGATTGATCTGATTGAGTTGTGTGTTAAAGTGTGGCATGTTATGGTGTGAACTTTTGTGAATTGCGCTCTAACATTGCCATCTATATTTCCCCTGCCCTATGTTGTACGTCATATTGCCCTTAAGATTCATGTGACTTGGCTTGATTGACCTTGATAAGTGGGACATAACTTGAAGTAAGTTGTTGGATTGTGGTAGACTTACGTGTGAGACTTTGAGCCTGATGACTATTCATTGCATATAGTCTTGTACTTTCCTTCATATGTGACTCATCCGGGATTGCATTTCTAGAACTTAATCTTGTTCTCTTTGAAATCGCATTTAGCATGTGCATGTGTTGGTATGACTGAGGTAATTTTTGTTCTATTTAACCACATGAGCCAAAAAGCCACCCATTAATATGTATTACCCTCTTAGCTAGCCCTTTGTGTCATTCCCCGTGTCTTTGTTGTTGCCCCATACACACTACACACTTAGCCTATCGATATTCTCCATATCTTTGTCAAGGTTTAGTGGAGCGACACTTCCATGTTGAGTTGGGTTTGCTTCGAAGGTTAGTTCACCTTGAGTACGTTATTAGTCGTTTATTTGAGGAGATTCGTGATTCAAGTTTGTGTTCCCCATGCCATTCACATGCCTTTCTCCTTTCAAAGAAAGGAAATAGAAATGAATGAAAAAGGAGGAAGCAAAGGAAAAGAAAAGAAAAATGGAGAAGAAAAAAAAAGGAAAAAAATAAAAAAGTTGTGAATAAGGTGCTTAGCATGGGAGTGTGACAATGATTGCTAAATTCCTCCCTTAAGGTTTTTTGTGGGGTTTGTTGCTCAAATTTTCAATTGTGGTGTGAAGTTGTTGTTTCGACATTAATTGTGAAAGTATTTTTTGCTCCCTAGTCTTTTGACTATTAGCTCCACTCTTCCCAAATTTGTTCCACTTCTCACCCTTTACCTTTGATCACATTACATCCCTTTATAAGTCCTCATGATTTACATATTACACTTTGCATTAGGCGGTGGAGAATTGAGAACTCCACCAAACTTATGGTAGTTGATTGATTGGGTAGAAAATTGAGTGCACCCTTGTTACATATTCTAAATACATTGAGGGGAGCGTTCCACTTTGTCCTAAAGTGAGGTTCTACCATTCCTGCTTACTCACCACTCATCAAGGAAGATCTTGTCTTGTTATGTGTTTCGATACTAGGGTGTTTGATGCATTGCATTTGGGTATGGGGATTCATGGAAGGAAGTGTGAGTGCTAAATTTAAATTGTTTCACACTTTGACCTGGCCACCTTTAATGCACAGTTTATCTTGGGTTATTGATTATTCATTCCTTGCTTGAAGAGGGTGTGTTGAGAGGTTTACCCTCCTCCCTGATCTTTCTTAGCGTAGTCTTGCTTGGGGACAAGTAAGAGATAAGCACGGGGGGCTGATGAACCTCTATTTTGTCCCATTTTTAGCCCCTATTTGATTCATTTTCTCCCGCATTTTCATATTCGATCGTATTAAGGAATGATCAGATCGGCCACCTTTAGCATACTTTTTACTCATATAGCGTCTTTCTATATTTTCAGGGACTGTGTCGAAGAAATGGAAAGATGAACAACATTTAGCATAAAGGAGTGCCAAGGAGGTGAGTTTAAAGCCGCGAAAAAGTGTCGCACGGAAGTCCCAACGAATCGAAACACCGATAGCCAACCGGGCCACGAAAACCGACGAGGCACGGTCTGGCCGTGTCAAGTGGCACGCCGGTGCCGCTTGTCGGTTTTGGCCGGTTTTTGCCAGATATTTGGCACGGTGCCACCGTGCTTCTTGGCACGACCATGCCGCACTCATTCCGCGTCGCAACTTAAATTTTCCTTCGGGGTTGTTTTGGGGGATATTCAGTTTTCTCTACACAGACGTTTTCTTAGGCGATTTTTAGGTTTCACTAGAGAGCTTTATTTTCCCTTTTGATTTCGCTATTGGATTGAAGTTTATGCTACCTTGAGTTCATTCAATTAATTTCAGGTTCTTATTCTCGCTCCTCTCTTGTTCTTGGTTATTTTGAGGTTTGTCATGGTTATTGAATTGAATGTTGTGGCTGTTGTTGAAAAGATGATTGTAGGCTGAATCTCCAAACTTAGGTTGGGATTAATGTCGTCTATGTATTGTTGAATCATGGATTAGCCTCGGTCCTTACTTTCCCTTTGTTTGTTTGCGATTTCTACTATGCACGCCACATGCTCGATGAAATGCTTGAAAGAGTATTCATCGTCCTTATTAGAGTTTAGGGGAACGTTGAGAGACGAAACCTTTATTTAGTGCGACTTAGTAAACAATTAGAGTTTTAATATGAAAATAATTAAGATTCTAATTGGGATTTGAGATTGTAAATCTTATAATCCTTCAACTTTTAGTCCCATGAGAATAGGTGACTATAGTTGTAAGATTAGTCTTCGACCCTTGAAAGAGGGAGGAGATAGGCTTAACTGACAATCTATCCACTCGTAATGCATGCTTGGGTTTGTTTGGCAAGGTTAATAATTGATTCACTAGCATAGTCATGCTATTAATTCCAACCTAAGTGTTTTCCATTCTGTTGCTTATTTCATTAGTTAGTCGTTAGAATTTCCTTTAGTTTAATTCTCAATCAACGATTGTGATTGCCTAAATTGAGTAATCTAATTAGTTCTAGTAATTGGAACCAAGTTCCCTGTGAAATACGACTCGTACTTGCCCTGTGCTGGCTACAACTACACCGTGCACTTGCGTACAATTTAAGACGTAACAACGGCTCACATCACCGAATGTATGAAGAAAGGTTCATTTGAGTGGATCAAGGCCGCCCATGATGCCTTTGAGAAACTCAAGTCCAAGCTAAGTGAGGCCTCGGTGCTAGTCCTTCCCAACTTTGAAAAACTCTTTGAGGTTGATTGTGATGCAAGTGGAGGAGGCATAGGGGCTGTCCTTATGCAAGATCAACGTTTGTTGCCTATTTTAGTGAGAAGGTTAATGGTTCAAGGAATAACTACTCCACTTACGACAAGGAGTTCTATGCATTGGTAAGAACTCTTGATCATTAGTCCCATTACTTAAGGCCGACGCAATTTGTCCTTCATTCGGATCATGAGGCCTTAAAGTATTTGAATGGCCAACATAAGCTCAATCCAAGACATGCTAAATGGGTTGAGTTCTTGCAACGCTTATCCTTTGTGGCCAAACATAAGAATGGGAGCACTAATGTTGTGGCAGATGTACTATCAAGGTGGTATTCTCTCTTGGTCGTGATGGAAGCAAGGGTTCTAGGCTTCCAATTCATCCATGAGCTTTACTAAGAAGATGAAGATTTCAAGCACTATCTCCATGAACAAGAAGGTCACAAGCATAGCCCCTACACTCTCCAAGAGGGCTTCTTATTCAAGGGCAACAAGCTTTGTATCCCAAAAGGACCCATCCGAAAGCTTCTTGTCAAGGAAGTTCATGGAGGAGGTCTAGCCAGCCACTTTGGAATCAATGAGACCATTTATATGCTCAAGGAACACTTCTTTTGGCCTAAGATGAGAGGTGATGTTCATGAGGTGATTTCCAACTGTTCTATTTGTCAAAAGGCCAAGAGTCAATTCCACCAAGGTTTATACACTCTTTTGCCTATCCCTAATAGTCCATGGGAAGATGTGAACATGGATTTCATAGTTGCTCTTCCAAGGACTCAAAGGGGTAAGGATGCTATTATGGTGGTGGTGGACTGTTTTCTCAAAGATGGCTCACTTCATTCCTTGTGAGAAGACCGATGATGCATCTCACATAGCCCATCTTTACTTCAAGGAAGTTATTAAACTACATGGCATTCCTAAGAGCATTGTGTCCGATTGAGATACAAAGTTTCTTAGTCATTTTTGGAAATGTTTATGGAGGCTCCTTGGTACTAAACTCTTATATAGTACCTCCCAACCTCCTCAAACCGATGACCAAATTGAAGTAACCAACAAGACCCTTGCTACTTTACTTTGGAGTTTAGTGAGCAAGAGCATCAAGGTGTGGGATCTCAAGCTTCCACATACCGAGTTTGCATACAATCGAACTCTTAGCTTTGCTACTTCCCACTCTCCTTTTGGGTCTTACTATGGAATCAACCCTCTAACTCCCCCAGAATTCATACCACTTCCATTTGAGTCTAGAGTGAGTTATGAGGCCGAGGAGAGGGCCAAAGAGATGAAGAAGCTTCACCTTCAAATTCGGGCCAAGATTGAGAAAACAAACAAGATGTCTAAAGCTAGAGCCAACAAGCACCGCAAGGCCATTACCTTCAAGCTCGGAGACTTGGTGTGGGTACACTTAAGAAAGAAGAGGTTCCCCTCTAGGAGAAAGAACAAACTCATGCCAAGGAGTGATGGTCCTTTCAAGGTCCTTGAAAAGGTGAATGATAATGCTTACAAAATAGAGTTACCCGGGGACATGGGTGTATCTTCTACATTCAATGTGGGTGATGTCACACCCTATCTTGAGGATGAAGAAGATGGTGACAATTGAAGGGTAAATCACATTCAAGAAGGGGAGGATGAAGCAAATGTCATGCCTACACAAGTCCAAGTGAACTCAGAAATCCTTCTTAGTGCTCACAAGCTACAACAAATCGGACTTGCTGCATATACTGATTTGGAGCTTCAATTCCAACCTCATCCTAAGCCTTTAAGATGTGTTACTCTCCTATTTTGGGAAGGTCAAGACGCCTTCTAAGAGGTTTAATCATGAAAATGTGGTTAAACCCATGGCAAGAATAAGTTGAGCTCAAAACAGTAGCATGCTCCCAAACTGCCCAAAAGCCAGCGCACATATCCGGTTTTGCAAGCTTGATTACTAAAGCTTAATTTGGACTTAAGAGGTTGCAAATCCACTTTTTGGAACCCTTAATATGTTATATTTAGGGACATATAAAGAGTTCTAGCTTAAGTCATTAGGTAATAAGTCAATTGGGGCCATTTTTCAGATGCTGCAGAAACTGTCCCAGTCTGTACATGCTGCACCTTTTGGCCTATATCTCCCAAACAGTAGCTCCAAAGTTCTTCCAACTTGAGTCATGTGAAAGCTTACTTCCTAAGCTTTCTAGCAAGGTTTGTTTCACTCAATTTGAGTGAGAAACCTAGGAAATATAGTTCTTTGAAGTTAACAATTGTAATCTGAAAAGCTGCTGACAAAAAGCATAAAACACTTTTAAGCTTTTTACATTGCTTTTTGGTTCCCTCTTGCGTTATGGATGTGTATGACCCCTTTTCCCCTTTTCTTTCAGTTTGTTAAAGACTCTCATTATATAAGGGAGGCCTTGGGTTGTAAGAAATCAGATTTGGATATGAAAAGTGCTCAAAGCTTTCTCTATCAAAAATCTCATTTCTCTTTATCCTTGTTTGTAAGGTGGTAAATCTTGAGTGGAACGTTTATAGAAGTGTTGGCGGCCAAGCCTTTAGGCATTTCTTGGTGGTTCCTTAGTCTTGGTGAGTGACTTAGCCTTTAAACCAAGTCATATCTTAAGCACAAGGGAAATTTGCAACTAAACTCAAGCAAACTACATCCGGCCCATCTAGGTCACGCTCCACTGATTATCTCGCAAATTTGGGAGTTACTCTAATTTCTTTATTAGTTTTTTTTGAGGTACCACCGGACTCAGTTAAGCACTTATTAGCTAATGATGGTAAAGGTGTATCTTGGTCATGTCTCATACGTTATTAATAAAACTTAGGGGCATCGCCCCTCGTTTGCACCAAAAAAAAGAATAATCTAATCACCAAGAAGCGCGTGTTATATCAATGTAGTAATGGGGGGAGGGGTTGTATTACGATTTCTCCTAAGATTAGTATGTTTACTAGATCTATAGATGCAGGTAAGAATATTTTTGTATATTAACACTCTTATATACATTTTGTGACATTTATTATATTTGCATTACCTTACAAAGGAACAAAACAACAACAACAACAACAACAACAACAACAACAACAACAATAATAATAATAATAATAATAATAATAATAATAATAATAATAATAA